>JANHFQ010009836.1:172664-196130 GCA_032468035.1 Aparallactus werneri | reverse complement strand
CTCAAAATGATCTTCAGAGAATTCACCTTAAAGTACAAGGGCTTACTAAACAAAAACAAAAAATGCCTGTGAACACAGCCCTCTTTTCCATAGCAGAGAATGGTCTGAGGCTTCATTTAAAACAAACCATATTCTTTTTTCATTCAGAACTTAGGTTATTCTTTTATCGTTCAATGATAAATTAATGAATTCATGGAATAAAGCTAATAACTAATTGCATATTTAATTGAGTATCAATTGTAAAAGAAATTTGAAGAGCTAGATGATGATCTATTGTTATCAAAATAAAAGTGAAGTGAGTTTGATTAACTTCTAAGAAGCACTGATATTCTTAGTCCAGTAAAACATGTAGCCTTTAATAAAAATCGGAAGTGTTCTAGTTTCAGGCTTGGCAGGATGGCAGACTAGTGCAGCCAACTCTTCTAATAATGGTCATTCATGATGTTCATGTTAGCCTGTATGTTGTACTGCAGTGAAGCAGACAGACACACATACACACACACACACGCACACACACACATGGGGGGCCCTTTGGATGCCTTTGGAGCATGCTGATCTGAATAGATCCATTTTTCAAAGCACTCAGCTTTCCCTACTGAGGCAAATAGAGGGCATTTCCTCTTTGCCTTGGTTAAGAGCACCTCTTGAAAGTGTAAACTGGGCTTTTCTTTTGCTTTCTGGGCAGGGAGAAGACAGAGCCTTAAAGGCATTTTGCATTGTTCATACCCTTTCATAACGTTTGATATTCTAATAGCCAGAATAAAATCCACATTTAAATCTGCGTATGTTGACATTTGAGAGAAAAGAATTAACAGAATCATTTTATATCTGTCCTTTTAAAAGAGAGAAGATGAGTGAATCCAGTGCAAAATCAAGCCAGCCCCTGTCTGCTAAACAAGACAAGGATGTTTCAGAGAAGAGAGGACGAGGTCGGCCCAGGAAGAAACCCCAGGTTTGTACAGTATTCAGCTTCCCTAGTGTTATTAGGGGAAGCTTTTGCAAGTTGTACTATGATTCTTGCCTTTGACTGGTTATTTTTTAAAGCAACTGAGTCATAGTACAAGGGAAATACAACGCAGTATTACTATGGTGCAACCAAAGCTATTGCTGATACACAATGAAAGTTAAACATTAGTAGGTCATTTACTTTGCATATTTAATGAAAGCAACTCTTCTGGGAATCAGGGCATCTTACTTTATGATGCTGGCAGTAATTGTGACAGTCTAACTCCTTTGTTTCTGGGACAAACACAGTTCTGTAGAGGAGTACTGAAGCACATTCTGAATCTCTGCCCATTTTTATAATTTGCAAGTATCAAAACATTTTCCTTCCTAAACTATCTAGAAATCACTTCAGTAGCATCCAAAAAAGTTCAAGATTGCAATAGTCTGGTATACTAGGAGAGTAATATTGCCTTAGAGTAGTTTATTTTAATCCCAGAAAGAATGCAGTTTCCCTCTAGAGATTATTTCAGTTGAAAGTGTTGAAAGTTTGGGAACAATTTAGAATTGTCATTAGTAGATGTCCTCATTTATATCACTTCTGTAATGACATCATTTTAAAAACCCATAAATCTATTGTACTGTGGTTTATAGCACTTAGGTTTATGAAAATGAAGGTTTATGAAAATGAAGGTTCTCTGCCTTAACAGTAGTTTTATTGTTCATATTTAATGTCTATAAGCAACTAAGAAACAATATTCCAAATAGCCTGTTCTGCAAACATGTTGGCCATGATCCTTTCTTCTACTTCAAAGTATATTTATCTTTAGTGATATAGGCTCACTAAATAAGAGAGAAAATGCAGCTGTGCATTTGCAGTAACATTTTCACTATAGTACATTTGAAAAACTGATTTTTGGTAGATTTTCCTATTGTACACTATTAATAGTTGAGTCAGTAACCACTTCTTCTTTCCATGTGTATAACTTAAATGCATATAATCTGGGTAAATATAGTCTGGATTCTAGACATAAGTATTTATCCAAGATACTGAAGTATAACTTTGATTTTGGATGACAGCTTCATGGTATGTTTTCTATTTTACCAGAAGCAAATATATATGCCATTATTTTTCATCTTTTCTATCTAAACTGAAATCTTTGTGGAGTAAGGGAGCCACAAGTTCACCTCCCAATCTTATGGAGCATCACATGAAACTCTCTAGTGACAGTGATGTCATTGAGCAAGACTAGTTAATTTGAAGGAGCTGTTTCTAGCATTTTAAGGAGTTATGGGTAAAACTAAAACTGGGAAGACTTTTTTGCAAGTTGTTTTCATTCCCATCCTTAAAACCACTAACCCAAAATAAAAAATGGATCAAACTTTAACAAGCAAAATTTGGTAATTTTTCTGCTGGTTTTTCTTTCATTGTGTCAAACTGCTAAGGAGTGTAAATGGGAGGTTGGGCTGTGGATTTATAGTCACTGATCAAATTTTTGGGAACTCTGATCCTTTCTACATGTATAAAATTACTCTTAGTTCTACATGAAAAAGATCAAGATCAGGCCAGTCTAGGGTTTTTTGCTGATCTGAAGCATTAACTGCCATCACCTCCTCTTCCATCTGCCTGAAATAGTACAGTGAGACAATCTTTTTGGAGAAAGGCTAATGATATTAGATCATCTCCTTCTACATACTACTAAATGTTTTGTGTCTATAATCTTTTTAACTGGTTGAAACGGTGCATTATAGGGCAAAATTTCAGTCAAGATACTCAAGTTGACTAATCTGCAAAATGCTGGGATCCATTTCTCCTGAGGCAATGAAATTTGGGGAAGTTGTGGCTTCTTCAACACTGCTGCTTCAGCATTGCCACCATCAGTCATGGTTATGTGATCCTCATTTTCAACAAATCCATGGGAGCACACCACATTCCTTTGTTCCATCCTCCACCCAGCCTGGTGGGAAAGGAAAGGAAGAACGATGCGAGAGAAGGAGAAAAAGAAATGAGGAAGGAAGGAGGAGAGAGGGAAGGTAAAAGGAACAGGAAGGAAGAAAAGAGATAGGAATAGAAAGGAAGATAAGGGAGAGAGGAACAAGAAGGAGGGAGGAGAGGAAAGGAAGCAGGCAGGAAGGAAGAAAGGAAGGAAAAAAAGAAGAAATAAATGAGGGAGGAAAGGAAAGGAGGGAGAAAAAGAAACAAGGAAAGAGGCAGGAAAGCAGGAGGGAGAAAGTAATGAAAGAATAGGGAGTAAGAAAAATTGTCAGGGTTTACTGCCAGCTTCCCATAAAGAAACTCAGTGGGGAAGCCAGCAGCAAGCCAGAAATTGCTCCTACTCCCACTTTTTTGCCCACCTGTCATCATTCTGTTTCTGTATTTGAGTAAGGAAATATCTATGAAATGATGATCTAATGGGTCACGGGTTGTCTAGTTTACAGCTGTAAGTGGAATGTTATAGGAAATGTGAAACACTAGCTACAGTATATAACACTTGAACATTGCCCACTATATGATAAAATTAGTATAAGGAAAATGTGTAGACTGTATCACTAAACATATGTTATGGGATTACATCTTTGAAACTTGTACTTTAATCACTATAAACTGTATTATGAACCTCTATCAGAAATGTGTCTGCATATCAAATGTCTGAATTGGCTATATTGATTAGATTCTTTTATTTCTTTCATTGTAGCTTCCAGGTACACAGCAAAATGCCCTGAGAGGATGTGCAAGCATTAACTAAATTTATTTCTCTGTCACTCATTGTAATGCTCTTTGTTTGTAGCAAGAACCCAGTGAGGCACCAATACCCAAGAGACCACGTGGTAGACCAAAGGGGAGCAAAAACAAGGCCACTTCAAAGGGAAGGGTAGGTATCTGGCTGCTGGATAATGAATTGGAAATCATACTCAATCACATGTACTCTTTCCTGTTGTTTTTATGCACATGTACCAATTGACAGTGATTGTTAATGTTGATCTGGAGAATTACTTCAACAGAACTAGGTACCCATGGAAGAATGAACCAGCCATAGGAAATGTCAGTGGCATTCTCCAAACATTAAATGTATTGGAACAAACTCTTTATTGCCTTTATTAGGACCAACTAGCAATACGGATAGCCTCAACCTACCACCATAATCGAGCCCAAAATTTCCATTGCTAAACAAAACAGATGTTAAATGAGTTTTGCCCCATTTTACAACCTTTTTTGCCACAGTGAATCATTTTCCTTGAAGACATGTTGCTGACAGTCACAACTGAAAAAGCTTGGATGAGAAGCAACACGTCTTCAAGGAAAAAATGATGATCAGTCCATTATATCTCACAGGATTGTTATTGTGGAGGAAAAAATTAAGCAAGTGTGTTCCTTTGAACTCCTGGAGGAAAAGCAAAATATAAATCTAAAAAATAACTGAAGGGCTGTCACTATAAAAAAAAATTGGGTAGGCTTATTAAGTATTGAACCAGGAGATAATAGAAAAAGTGGTTTTTAGATTACAGGGAGGCAGATTTAATGCAGATATCACAAAAAAAAGTTTCTTAATGGTAAGAACGTACGCAGAAGCATGCCATAATAGTGGATTCCTGCATTGAGCAGGGGCTGCACTAAGTGATCTTTATAATCTGTATAACACATTTTATGATTGTATGAATATTGAAAAACTATTTCAAGAAAAGCTATGCTTGTAAATATGCATATGTTTGTTTATTTTGGAGTTTATGGGGAAAGAAGAAATAATGGAGTTCTATTGACTTCGAAATCTAGGATTTTGAGTGAAAGATACTTGAATTAGCTGGACAGCTGGTGACATTTGCTTATGTGTGTCTGTGTGTGTGTGCGCGCAAGTCTGTCTCTGAGCAGCTGGAGTCTAAATCTGAAGAATAGAAAGGGATATGTCCCACTCACTCACACAGAAGAAATATTATAGTTTGCTGGATTGGGTAGCTTCTCTCTCTCTCCCATGCCTCTGAATATGGAGGCCTTGACTTCCTAGCTTCCCCTGTTATATAGTTGTCAATCCTTAATGGCACATTGACTGTGCCATTTGCATGGTGGTTAGGAATGAAGGCTTGATGTATCTATCAGATGCTATATGACTGAAACTGAGTGAAGTTTGGGAATAAAGCAAGGAAATGAATAAATGATCCCAGAGTTGATGACTTGGCAGCTGTTTACATATGCAGTATGTAATCAGAAATGCTAGGCCCGAGCCATAAAGGGCATGGTCTTTCTTCACCCGCGCTCTCTCCAAGTCTTTCAACTAGATACCAAAAAGAATCTTCATTGTTCCAGATGCTCTGAAGCAACAGATGCTTGATCCTGATTTGGCAGCCAAGCTGCCAAGGTTATTTCAGTGGACACCTCAGCTTAGCCCAAACCTCTCACCATCTGTTCAAATTATAAAATGTAGCAAGAAGAGAACATGAAACAAGTTCTGGAGACGTTTGCTTCCGTTTGTTATGCATCTGGCTCCCTGCAGCTATTGTGTTTTATTTTTCAAGAGTAAGAGCAAGACCTTATTAAAAAGGTGCTTACAGTTCATACCAGTGTATGAATTACAAATGTTCTGTTCCTGGTTCTGAAGTGGCCTATTCTGTGATTTGGAGAAAACATTAGATATACCCACGTACAACAACAGTACTCGGCATCATTTGGGAATATATTTTAGCTTTTACTAATGGGCAACTTCCTCCTAGCAGTCAGCTTTTAACATTGTTGCTGCTACTATACAGAACAAATATGTTCCTGGGGGCCTTTTGAATCCAAAATAACCATTACAGATGTTAAGGCAGATTTACACTAAGCATGCTCAGCTGTAAATACAGGTTATTATGATGACCAAGCTTTTGCTCTTGGCCTGACAGTTTCTCCTATAGCTGCCTCTGTATGGTTAAATGGGATTACAATGAGATGCCATGGAAATAATGGATCCACTTCCCAAAGCACTTTTCCACTCCAAGTATCCAAGTGACCCTACTAGTTCCTCATCTGGTGTTTGGAATTATTTCAGACAAGACGTTTGGCATGTGGAATAATCTGACACTTGAATAACCTGCTTTGAACTACACATCCAGAGTTTGCCTTACACAATTAAAGCAGAGAAATGGGACTGGGCTGTATACAGAGTAAGAATGTTTTGGGGTGCTGTAGCCAAAAACAAAGACCTGGCAGAGTACTATCTATCTAAAAGGCCAGTCAGATGATGATAAGAGGGTAAGAAGGCAGATACTGGTCCTGTTCCTGATCCTTGCATAGCATATAAAATGCTAGGGAAGAATTTTAGTAGGAAAGAGATTTGTAGAAGGTTTCATGAACACATTGTGTATTTGTATTTGATTTCAAACCTCTCTTGAAAATATACGACTCATATCCTGCATACTCTGAGTCATGGTACTAGAACCCAGATGGCTCCTGTTGAAAGTGGCAGTGATGGTGAAGAATAACAAGGGAGGGACTAGTGGCTCTGATGCCAAAAGACAAGACCGAGGCCAACTGAACAAGATTTTTGCCAACCCAAGTATTCAAGTGTTATGAATCACATCCTCAGTTTATAAGGTTAATTTAGAATTTTTGAGATCGTTTTGGGTATTTGTGGTCTCTCCCACATTTCAGGTTTTGTTTATTTGGCTTAGCAGCTGTAGAAATTAAATTATTATGTGTGTTCGTTCACATGAAGAAAAAACATTTACTGGTGAAAACCAAATTTGGCTGGGAAATGTTTATTTATAAGTATCCAAATAATCTGTTCCTAAATTTCCAGTACATACAACCATAGACTGTTGCAGATACAATTCCCAATCACTTGGTCTTTTTCTAGATTTTTTAAAATTGCTACCACAAACCCAACTTTATAAAGAAATATTGTTTACACATTTTCAAAAGAAATGTTTTCAGGACATGAATTTCAGACCTTCCCTTTCAATTACCTTGACTTCTACATTGTTTCTGAACATCTTCAATGCTTGCAGCAATGTTCTGTCCATCAATCCCCCGTCTGAATTTTGCATTTCATAACTGCAGAATTTTGTCTGATAGTGAGGAAGCAATACTAATGAATTTCTAATGAATTTAGAAATGCTGGTGAAGTACTTTCATTTGCTCGCAAATTTCTTTTGTAATTTTTCTAGCCACATGATCTCAGGCTTTGCTTGATCATTCCATTTTTATTAAAAACACAAAGGTGATTGCCTCGGTGTTCATTCCTTGGGGGCCAGACTATAAAAACTGACTCTGCAAGGGCGGGACCCTTCATAAAACACTACAAGTTATGCTTTCAAGCACTCTCTTCTATCTCTTCTCTTACATCTTCTTCTCATTAAAGTTCTAGTGATGTTGGATGCTATTCCTTGTTTGTTGATAAGGCAAGAACTCTGTTTGATTCCCTTATTTGAGCACTCTGTGGCTCTGAAGAGCACGTTTTTTTCTGCTTGCCTTGTTCTCTTGTTATTATTCTAGAGGGATGGCCTTGTTCTTTCCTGCCAAAACTAACTTCTGATGGCATATCTTGAGGTTCTTCCTCCCCAACAAACTTCAATGCCTCCCTGGCCTTAAAAGACAATTGGAGTTGTGCAGCAGCTATCAATAAACTCCTTGGCACTTCAGCACAATAGAAGAAAATATTGACTCTAATTAGGTACAAATGCTCATTTAAAGTTTATTTTATTTGGGTTATTCTCTAGCCTTTCATTTTTCTATATAGCTTTTTTTTCCACTCAAGTTCCCGTCAAGTGCAAGCTTTTTCCTGATTTTCAAATTGGCGGAATAAAAATACAAGAAAAAGAAGATGAAAAAACCCAACCCAACTCTGTGCTTTTGTGTTTTTATTCATTTATCTAATAGTAGTCAGTTTCATATCCTTTTAAAGATCTAAATAATGTTTATTTCACCTGTTTGAGTTTTCCTCCCATTTTAAGTCATTTATTGAATTTCCTGCACTCAGGCAATAGGTATTGTAGACATACATACGGGCCAGGTGAAAATTTAAATGTCAAGGGTAATCCAAACTAGTAAAATAATTGTTCCTACTTCTATAAGCCTTCCTTAGGAAGAATTAAAGTGTACATGAAGTTCATATTTTTATTAACTTTATTTTTGCAGTTTTTTCCTTTATCTTTTCAATTTCTGGGTATTAAAATTATTAATATTAATATTAAGATAAATTAATTTCATGTGTATTAGAGTACCATGCTATTACTCTTTGATATCAGAGGCAAACAACATACAAAAGTATATATTCTAGTTATATATTAATTACTATATATTGATTTGGATGAAATCAAACCATAAGAACAAGTCACCTCTTAAAGAAAATACTAATAAAGTATATTAAATGTGATGGAACATATTTCCAGCAACAAACAAGGTCAAGTGTATCTTCTTTACCAGAAGATATTAAAGCAGATTTTATGATGTCAGAATCAAAACACACACACACAGACACACACACACAATTGTTCTGACAATTTCAGTCAGGAAAAAGAATGTTAGGAATGTGAGAAATTATCCAGTTGTATGCTTGAGGTTTTGCCCATTTGCTCGATGTCCTACTGGTATTAAATTAAACAGAGTGAGACGTGAGACCTCACTTTTCAATATCCTTTAGTGACCATAAATTATATGTGTATATATATACAGTATGACGATCAGCACTGCTATCTAAATGGTTCAACTTTCCTGTTCAGAAGTACAGGGGCAAGGAAACTCAGAAAGTTGTCTTACACATTCTAACAAACATTTCCCAATCAAGTGTAAAATTTTAGTTTTCTTCCAATCTTACAAGCAAAGAGAAGCATGCCTAGGAAATGTAACCAAGATTGGCATGTAAAGATCTGAAATCATACTATAAATCTTAGGGGAAAATGACATACAGAGGCATCCATTTAACAACAGGAAATTGAGAAAACTCCCAATTTTATCTCTGAAGAATGCTCTCAGCAAACATTATTACTTTGTGAGTTATTTGTTTATTTATTTCAGTTTTAGGCCACTCAACCATGAATGATTCTAGCTAGCTGTACAACAATATAAAGACAGTAAATAAACAAGAACAATACTAAACTCAGACAAAAAAGTAAGAAGAGAAAATGGCAAACCCAGAATGAGAATGAATTTGACCTTGGAACAAGTGTGCTCCAAGCATTTTAGCCCTAGCCTGGAGGAAGGTTCTACAGATAACAAAATCATTATATACTTTTTTTTTAAAAAGGACAATATCTTAAGTAGAATTTGCTCACAGGTGAAAATAACTACTTTGGTTTTAAGACTAAATCAAACTGAAATTTTGCCACTAATTTTAGACTGAATATTGCAAAGTTGAAGCAAACAGTGTTATTAATACATCTTACTATCTAGTAATGTGAGGAAGAATCTCTGTTCAATTATACGGTTTTTCTTAACCACTCATCTTTCATGCTCAGAGTTTTTTTCCCCTTTAAAAGTATCATGCATCTTTCTTTTGCCACTGGGCTCCCAGGCTCTGTTATATTCAAGAGTAGGTTTAAGGATGCGAAAGCTCAAGGAGCAAGGGTGAAAAAAGAATGGGCAGTCATTTGAATCAGTGAGTGACAGGTTGGACCAGTTCTCTGTATACATTAATAAATTAGAATTTTAATTGTATCTCCGACTGCAGAAGCAGCTCCGCTACTTTAATATGTACCAACAATTGGCTATGTTATGGAATCTGTGACGTGGCCCTCGCTGTTGACCTCCGAAGCACAATTCCCACTCTGACTGCGGAAACTGTTTGGTTTGATCCTTTCAACTTATTTGAATCCTGACAAATAAGCTCATAGCTGAAAGGTCAACACAGTCATATTTCATCCTCTGGAGCAATTCTTAAGACATCTGCACAACAAAGCACTTCTTCTAGTACCTGACACTGGACCTTGCCAGCACACTATCTCATTAAAACGTCTCCAGTAGATGAGTCTATTAAAAGGCAAATGGCTAAGATATGGATTGGCCAAATAACATTTTTTTCTCTCTGAGATTTTAGCAAAAGAGCATGGATTCAGCATTCAGAGTCCATAATAATGGTTTTCAACTTGCATTTGCCAAGAAGCAAAACAGTTATTCCTTTCCAAATACAATAAACTAAAGGATGGAGTAACACAGGGTCAAGTTGATCAGATTCATGGATTCCAACCAACCCTCTAAATATTAGCTACTCCCTGATTGTTAGCCAACAATCTACTCTTCCAGTTTCATCAGCCACACAACTAATCAGTGTACAGAATGTTATGTGCTGAGCTTTGAATATATATATTTTTAGGAAAACAGCACTAAAAGCAATAATGCACTTGATGTCATTTTGCTAATAAACTTTGACTATGATCCAAAAATATGTGAACAGAGGAGACTTTGAGAAGAAAAGTTTCTGAATAATGTCATATTGAGCACAGAAGACCACATATTCTATCTTTTTTCTCATAAGCCTGAGTACCTAATCTCACACGTTTTGAAGGGATTCTAAAGTGAACAGCACAGAGATTATTACAATCACTGTTGTCACTGGATACATCTAATATTTAGAAAGAAAAGCAGCACATTTCATATAAAGAACCTGTTAGTAATACCAAAACAAACTCAATTGACTAAGCCAATTTCAACTAACATCACTCATCGTTCCTTGAAAATGTAAACCGAAACAGCAAATCGCCTACTAATGCAACTATCTTTTTTGAACCAACATAATATTGTATTGGCCCATGATTTGATCTATAACAATATGGAATAAAACAATTTAAATGGTTTCCTACAAAGATGGCTCAACAGATATTGAGTATTCAACTAAAATATATGATTTTCACAAACATAATACCATAAATATTGGGAAGTTTCCAAACAGAAACATCATCTCACTAGAAAATTGTCTCGTGTGTTTATAATAGCATTTCACAATACTGTTTCAAAACAACAGTAGTTTCTGAATTATGGTTTGTCATATGCCCTTATTTCAAACACTCTGTTCTTTCCCAACCTTTTATTTAAAGAACAATTAATACATCCCTTTTCAGAATATCACGTATCAACAGTGTATGATGGATGTCTTTCTTTCAGAAATGATTTCCTTTGATGATCTCCTCCATAGGAAGCTGCCTTATTCTGATTCAGACCATATAACCATTTGTTGTTTTCTATACTATCTGACAGAGGCTCTTTAAGATTTCAAAAAGTGGTGATGTTCAGCTCTACATGGAAATGTAAAGAACAGAATCTTCTACCTCCCTGAATTTTTCCAAGTTCCTCACAAGTTCTTTGATTTATTGACGAAAAATTCAGGAGTATGCAGCCCTGACTTATTTCCACAACCACAACCATGCTATCAAACATGTTTAAGTCACGAACATCAACAAAAGCAAAGTTAACCATTTAAAAAAAAATCTTCCAACTATTTATACTATTTGTATCCATTTAACGTATCTTATTCAAGCAAGTCAAATGTGTTTAAAAAACCATTTCTTACCTGAAGGGCTGGCTGTTTGTCATTCCTCTTGGGAGACTTTAGCCCACTGACTTGTTGTTGATGCTGTTGTTGTTGATGATGCTGTTGTTGTTGTTGTTGCTGCTGCTGCTGCTGCTGCTGCTGTTGTAACAGAAGTTGTCTTGCTACCTGAAGAGCCTGAGGAAATATATAAAATAAATTAGTTCTATCTAACTTAACTTAATGAAATGCTCGTTTCCGACTTGAGCAAGTGATTGGACTAGAAGACCTTCAAGGTCCCTTCTAACTCTGTTATTCTATTCATAACAGGTTAGGCTTGGCTAAAATAAGGTGGACTATTTTTTTTCTGATAGATCAAGTTGCATGAAGAAGCCATCAAGTGAAGCTTTCATAAGGCATGAACCACTTCTATGAACACAGCAACTATGTTTTATTAACATGGTTTTTAGTTTGAGATGATATGTGATTGCAGCCATTATGTATGTTAGATAAAACATCGAAGAAGCACCACTAGGCTGGCCCAAAAGTTACTCTTTTTTTGGAGAATGGGGATAATCTATGAAATAGTGTTGTTTGTATATTGTTAATATAAAAAAGTGAAAATGAAACCTAACAGGAAAAAAACAATAGTGGTGGTCAGAAAAGTACCTACATAAATTGTGATGATTAAAATAAATTAAACACAGCCAAAAAGAAAGAACAAAAATGGATAAAAAACTAATGGAAAAAAAATATAGCATCCACTTAATATCAATATATAATTAACCCACAGAAATTACTCAATAAAATTCCAACAGCAGTAAAGCAAAGCAAAAACACCTGAGTTCTAATGATGATCTAAATCAACTCTCAATGCTATCATCCTATTGTTCAAAGAATTCAGTATTATTCCAATGCACTGAAAAAAGACTGGAGTTTTTATAATATATCATGTCAGTAGGCTTCTATATATACCGGTAGTCATTTTAAACTTTGATGAGAAGAATCAGTTTATGTAGAAGACAGTTGTTGGTGAGACCATTCTGTCACTGTTTCACATTATAAGGACACATCAGTAGCCTCCTTTTAAAGCCATCTCAAAGAATATAAACGCAATATCTCACAGAGAAACAGATAGTTAAAATAACAATATCAGTGTTCCTTGGCAAACTCTGGAAACGTTCTGTTTGGCCATGTTCATACATTCCATTTCTTCCTGATCTCCAGGAAGAGATCAGGAGGTGTTCTCAGGATCATATTTTCTCACATTTATCCTTCTTGCTTTGCTGCTACTTTGTCTGTGTTAAAGAGAAATAAATAAATGAACTGGGAAATCCTGTGTTTCTGTGGACACTGGAGTTCTTTAACATAAAAAAACCCTTTAATTCTTTTACTAGAGTTAGACAATAATTGCACAACTATGCTATTGGCTTTTGCCCTGTTGTTAATGAGGTTATTGACCTTGTTATTTCAAATAACCTCATGTTCTTTTACATATTTAAGTAAAGTCTGTTAAACAGTGACTTTGGCTGTCCAGTATTCGATCCAGCCTTTGACTGTTATGAAAACATCAGCTAACAACACAAGTACTATCTTTACAATTCAAAAAGAACTGGAATGCTATATATTCAAGGTCCCTGCCTACTTTCAAGGGGGATAACGCACCCTCATGTAATAAATCAGCAATAGCTGGATCTGAGAAACAAGGGAAACTATAAAAGGAATTGGGAGGCCAGTGCCACAGCTGAAGATACATTTGGAATTTTTGAGTATGTAGCAGGTGATAAAACCTGGAGACTGGGGAAAAGAACAAAGAGATTCATGAAGTGTATTCCTATGCAGTTCACTCCAAGGAAGCTAAAGGACTCACCAACATTTCAGATATGAAGGAGAAAGCCTGCTTGTAGGAGCCAGAAGGAAATTAATGCCTGTAAGAGGACAGCTGGAAGCTTACATGCCTCAAGGACGTGCCTCATTGGAGGATTCACCATTGCTGGACTCAAGGGTTTCCTGGTCTCCTTGGAGATGTTCAGTACATGCGTAGGTGTTAACAGTGGGAAGAGTAAAGACTTCATCAATGTAAAAGAAGAAAGAAATAGTCCTGTGCAAGATGCCTACATGGAAAGAGGGAGGGAAGCATCCTTCGGCATATGTTCACGGAGATGCTAAAGCTGAAGCTGATTACATAGTATTCTTGAATTTATTTAGTTCCTTAGGTTGGAAAATATGTACAATGTACATATTTACATATGTACAAAGTACAATGTCATTTTCCTAACCTCCTTCAACTATTAATTCAAAAAGAACAGTGACCAGTAATTATAATAAGCAAAGGAAAGCCTCATATTTCTTAGCAAAGATCCAGACTGTTCTGTTTCTATTTCTAGTTTGACACACTACTCTAAAAGACACTATAAATATCTGAACAAAGACAATTTTCAGTATGAAAGAGTATCTACCTGGCATAAAAGAAGCACTGTCATGAGCAATTTTAGTCTGAGATCCATACACGGATAGCAGAATAACAGATTCAATGAAATGTAAACTCTAATAACATACCTATAACATTTCTTGGCATCCGCTTTTATATTTTATTTTGGCTCATTAACAAAGATCCTGAAAAGTACAATGTCATTTTCCCAACCTCCTACCTTCAAGACACACTGGACTACAATTCCCAAGATGCCCGCCTAGATGGCCCCCACAGGTCATGCCTGTGGGGGCAATGATGAGAGTTGTAAAGAAACAACACTGTACATTGCATAACCTAGTGGAGCATTGTATTCAGATGGTAAAGCCAAAAGGGGGTGGGGGTGGAGGGAGAGAAACAGATGCTCAAAATTAAAAGTAAAGGAATGGGTGGCAATTTTTTTTAAGTTTTTAAAATCTAAATTGATGTGTTTAGTAGTATCATTGCAGATCCCTTTTGATACTTTGCATGGATTCCAAGATGCTATAGGCACATTCAGTCAGGACTTCTAGTATTTAGAGCCACTGAGTATATAATTAAATTAAACCACGGAGAGCGGACAAACACCTCACCAAAGCACAAGAATAGGATATTATCCTTTCTCTATCTTAAACTTAATGTTTGTCGAAAAGACTGGGGGAGTGCTAATTGTAACATTTATTACAAGGTCAACCCATGTCCTCTGTTCAATTGTTCAGTTTAACTCTCACCTTCTCCAGCAGCTCCAGAGAATCTGAGCTCACCCTTGACCCAAAATCCAACTGCTTGCCCTGTAATTCTAAAGGCTAATGAACAGTTATTACTTCTCTGGAATTAGACAAGAAAGAGGAAGAGCACCGAAAAGAAAGCAAGTTGGCTAGCGTTGGGCTTGTCTGCCCACCCTCCCATCCTCTAAGACAGCGTGTGACTTTAGAGGGTCTTTATGAAATTAGCTGTCAGATCTCCATTCAATCTTAATGGTCACCAACTCTTATTATGCTGACTTCTGTCCTCTAATGCAGCTTGTCAACTGTTGCTTAAGAGCTTTTAAGTAACATTTCCGTCTCTTTTAGCACATAAATTGTAGATGAGAAATGAGGGCATGTTTTTGGTCACTGCAAACAGCTTATTTTTATAGACTAGGGTGATACAGTCCATTCAAAAAGAATGCCTTTCTTTTTTTCAAAAAAAAATTGATGGGCTTTTATGAATCTTCAAGGCCATAAACATTGCCCATGGAATGGCATGGATTAACTCATTTTGGGTATGAGTAGTAAAGAAGCAAGTCTGCTAGTACTATGTTGACATCTATAATACATCTAAAATCCACTTCTTGTACATAAAATTTCATTAGATCAACCTTTTTGACATCTGTTTTCTTTTATCTACCGAATGTCACCAATAACTCTCTTAACAGCAGAGTATTACAGCAAAATATGAACTTGTGCAGTAAACATAGTACAAGGACCAATTAGCAACTAGAAAAGGGCTATTCCTTTTCATTTAACAACTGGTGAAGACAAAAATAATTCAGTGAAACTGGGTTCTGGAGGAATCTGAAAAGGAAAATTGATGTTGATAACACAATAGTGTTGTGAAGAAAAAAAAGAAGTTCCTTTTTCTCTTTTTAATGATAGGTGAAGTCATCCAATAGCTAGCTGACAAACTAACTGTATTTCACTGGGTGGAAATGGTTTCTAAACTTTTAAAAAGAAGATTAGATAAGTCACATTTCTCTTTACAGCAACATGAATTATATTGTTTATAAAACTCCATTTTATAAACAGTATACCACTGAATAGAAGTTGCTAGGAGACAAAAGTAGGACAAGGCAATCAGTTCCTCTCTTATTCTTTCCTACTGTTGTTGCCATTTTAAGGGCATCAGGTTGGCCAATAAAAGAAACTGGATGTTGTATTAAAGTGATCTGATCCAAAAATTATGATATAGCGACATCATTTACACAGTGACAAAGCTGTACCAATAAAAGAGTCATTCTCCATCTCATAGAATGGGAGACCATAATAAAAGCCAAGAGATTCTACAAAGTTCCTCAGCCCAAATTAACTTTACTGAGGCTTTATACCAGTAAAGATAGTCCTTGACTTATAACTGAAAAGTTATAACAGGGCTGGAAAAAATGACTTATAACCAGTGCAGTGTCCCTGTGGTTATGTGATAAAATATGTGTGTTCTTTTAAAAAAAAACACCTGATATAACATTTGGTTATTAAACAGTTGCCCTATGTTGCACTTATCTTTGGAAATAAAGGTAATATCCTTTTTTATGAATAACAAAACTGCTCATGTTCATAGTAATGTGAATGTATCTATAGAGACTGCTTCTTCCCAGCACTTCCTGGAATGTCTATGTTATTAGATGGTGCTGTATGGGTGACACAGTCAGTCCAGAAAATCATACAAAAGAGGCCCACAGCCCCTCTGTGAAAAGCTTATACTGCTTTCAGTAGGTAGGACATTTCTGTAACGAACAGCTTGAAAAGCTATGAATTCTGCCTACCTCATATATATTAAAAATAAATTGAATGTTTTCAGAAGGAAGAATGAATACTAGTTGGACTTTATTCCTGCTGTTCTTTCTCCCTTTATAGAGTACATGTTAAAGAAATCTGTTCCCAGCAGGATCCATGGTAATATTATAATGCATTGTTAGCTCAGATTCATAAATTGTTTGCTAAAGTTGGTAGCTGGAAGAGGACAAAAGTAACCTATTAAAACTTCTTTCAGCATTTCAATATGGTTTTACCAACAGAATGAAGCTAATAGTTTAATGTTATAGACTAATGCAATGGTCAAGTCTGAGAGATAATGTAAGATTCTTAAACAAATTATTTAGTTATCCATATAAAAATCCAATATAAAAATCACTTTTGTATTTTTTTTTGTAACTCAGTGAAATCAGTAAAACATACCAAATTGCTCCTACTAACTTTGCCATATATACTTTCCTTTCTTGATAGTAATTTAGTTTGTAAGATTTTTCCTCCTGATATCTCATTAAAAACAGAAGTGTGTAAATAACATTCATAGGAACCATGTCCCCCAAAAAAGGCTGCTTTAACACGGTGGCAAATGTCACATGTTCACTGAGAACAGTTGATTTTGGGGTGGGTGGGTGAAAGCATAACTAGCCTGTGGATATTTTGCTCTAAAAATCAGTATTTCCCCCCTTCCATAAGACCCCAAAGCCTCTCATTTAGGCCAGCACCTAGCTGATGAGTTAACAGAAGAAGAAAGTGACATTTTCAAAGGAGGTAGAAAAACAAGCCTTATTGTAATGAATCCAGTTCAAGTTCCAAGCAGTTGGCAATGTTATCTATGGAAACATTCCAGTAGAAGAGTACACAAAGCAGCAGATTAATTTTTGCCCGAGAACCTTGTAAATTTTTAGAAAGCCAAAGCCCTGGAACACTGAAAAAAAAACCCCACTTAAACTTTTCTTCCTTCAAATTAAATCAACACATAATGTTTCTTTCTTCTTTCTTTTTTTTACAATAAATAAATAAATAAAAACACAATGCTTTTATTATTTCCGTGAATTTCTCATGGCCACAAAGAAAACAAGGGATTGGTCACATGTTTATTTACTTGAGTTACTCCCTTTTCCTTCTGATAAATAATCAAGCTTGCTCTCCAGAAAAAAACAGAATCAGCAAGCTGGGAAATCTGATCGTCATCAAACAGACTTGATATATACTAGGAAACGCAACAGACCACTGTTCCCACAGTGAGCTTTGCAGGCCTACACCTACACTAGCATCTGAGTAAATATCTATAGTGACCCTTTCCATCTTCTCTATGCAATGAATCTTTCAATTAAATAAACTGTCCTCAAGCAATTGCCAACATTGTTATTTTTCCCAATGGCATATTTCTGAAAATCAGCCACCCCTCCCACATCCTTCACCAATGCGCACACATATAAATGTGTGCTGCACCTGCAGTTGTTCATAAATATGAATTTGTTCTAAAACCTTGCCTTCTTAAAACATTTAGCATATCGCAGATTTTATATAAGCTTTTTAAGGAAGCTGTTTCCTATTATATATTATCCATTTTCACTCTATGGCTCTGACGAGACCGCTTCAAACCATTAAATAAAAAGGAAAGTATCAGCCAGCGTTAAGAGGACTTTCCTTGAGGAATATCATAAATTGCCAACAAAAATGCAATATATGTGTTAAGGGACACAAACAAGTTCTACTGAAACGTAGCATCTGTTGTAAGCATTAGCTTCTGGTATTAAATCAATACTCCAAATCTGAAGAGCAGTCTTTTGATGTGAAAGTAAACTATTTGCAAATACTGTAAGTTTTCATGCCGTCATTCCTCCCCCTCTGCTTGTTGTAGTACCAAGACAACAGTTATAAATGAAAGAGACAGCACCCAATCAATAGCCAGCATTTCATTAGCATTCGTTTTCTACAAATATTAACAAGACTGATTCAGAAATGGAAATAGCCACAAGGCAAAGATTCGTTCAAGCCTTTCTTTCTTTCTTTCTTTCTTTCTTTCTTTCTTTCTTTCTTTCTTTCTTTCTTTCTTTCTTTCTTTCTTTCTTTTCTGCTGTTTTTCCTGAACTTGAGACATGATAGGACAATGGTTGCTGGCTCGCTCTCATTCACTTAAACGTGTGTACACATTCACACACATAAACACACAATAAATGAACGATATGCCTCCCTATGTAAGCGATAACATGAAACTTCCTAGGATATATACTTGAAAAGCAAGACAAAAACCCTCCCAAAATGCGGGAAAAGTTAGCAGAAACCAGTTTACAATCCATCTTGTTTTCATTCACAAGGCAGTAAACATCTTATTTGCTTTAAAGCCCCAGCAATTAAAATCTCCTACAATTGCAAGCAAGCTAGCCGGATAAAAGTTCCTTGCAGCCTTACGTTGTGTCTTCTTCCCCCCCCCCCCCCAAACCCTGGATATTTCAAAAGACAATATAAAGAGTTTAGTTTCACGGAGCAAGCCCTTACTGTTAATCTCTAGTTTGCCGTCTTCTTGCGGAAGATGTGTCCTGGCTGTTTGTCTGAAGCAGGGGGTTGAAGAATGGTAAAAAGATGTTTGAATAAACAGGAAGTGCTGTGCAGCTGAAGCACACACTGAAGGGAAAACACATTGGAGCACTGCCCTTTGTAGGCAACAACGGGAGGCTTGCCTCCACAGTAGCAACGTCTGCTTTTATGAAACGACAAAGAAACCACAAGAATTTAAGCAATTTTCCCCCCATCTCCAAGTCAACTGGAGCTTGCAGGTAATTTCAAAGTTGTGCTTAACACGCCAAAAAATTATATTAATTCTACCCTATTAAAGCAGATGGCTGCATGCTTAAAATCATACATAACTGGCTGAAACAACGGCAAATACATCTTAGCCATGAAGCTAGGCAAATCCTTTATTTGTACATAGTTCTGGAAAGCTTGTTTTTCACACTCTTCGTGGTACCCACGCACTTATGTCAATAAATGTCTGTTAAGGTTGGCCAGACTTCACAGCAATTATTCAAATTCCTTCATAACATTTTTCCCCTTTCAAATAAATCAGACTTTGCATCAAAGTTCTCAGGAGTGTGCCTTCAATATCTTCCCCGAGATTCATTCTTTTTC
The DNA here is from genome assembly GCA_032468035.1 of Aparallactus werneri. NCBI lineage: Eukaryota > Metazoa > Chordata > Lepidosauria > Squamata > Lamprophiidae > Aparallactus > Aparallactus werneri. The sequence continues at coordinate 176,670 of JANHFQ010009836.1, read as the reverse complement.
TTACATTCCCTGTCACCAAAGTAGAATACCTATTTAAATCCAAATGACTAAGTAAACTGTCTTCCATTTACTTTCTCTCCTTCTCCCCTTCCTCAGCCTCAATTATTAAAGCTCTGCTCTTTTGACATCTAAGAGAAATGACAAGAGATATTGACAAGGTAAGTAAACTGGCGCTGACACTTGAAGATGGCTTATAAAGGGTTGAGCAGTGGAACAACCAGCAACAGTAGTTTACCATTAAAAAAAAAAAGAATTCCTCTGGAAAATGTATTGCTATTGCAAAAATGTGCTACCATCTCTGATATTTGTTATTTAGCATGTAACTCCTGGACTTGTCTGTCATTCTAGGTGCTAATGCTACCTAAAATAACTCATTGGGAGCTGTCAGTTTACACAGGACCCAATTTTTTTCTTCCTACCAGGATTTTTTTTTAACACTGGAATTCATCTTCTTTTGATCTCACATTCAAAGCAACAGCAGCTTGATAGACATGCAAGTCTGAAAGCAAATCCAGACGCTGAAGATAAACTGGCAGAGTATGACAGGCAGGAGCATCTAAAGCTTATAAAAATGAAGAGAACAGCATGTCGTCTGAGTATTACAATAGCAGAAATCAAGAGACACATTAGGTGGAACTGATCAGCCACAAAAACCATTCAAAAGGCAGATCACAGAAACAGAAAGTCTAGGCAGCTGTGGGAAGGGGCGGGGAAGTGTGGGGGAGAGAATGGGAAATATCTGCTTTAAAGAGGTATTACCTTTTCTTTAAAGCAGTACCGTTTTTTCTGCTCCAGGTATTGAAAGTGTAAAAAAAAAAAAAAAGCCTGGACTAACTCAGCAGTCCTCGCCACTTAATCTTTTAATTAGGCTTCTCAATTAAGCAGGCTAAACAAAAAAATATTTTAAAACTGAACAGTGTGTCTGAGGTGCTTCACTTTTCGGTTGTACATATTAGGAAGGAGTTATCTGTAGTAATTCAGGAGGCCACCCCCAAATACTGCAACGCATGCTTATGCTCCAATGAGGTTCACAGTCCAGAGAAATACAGGTAGTCCTCGACTTACACCAATTCATAAGCAGTTATACAATCTGTGAACAGAAGATGCCAATCAAGAGAAGCGAGGTCTGTAGCTATGAGGTCATAGTTAGCTTTTTTAAAATTGTAATTTGGAGTCCCGTTTTTAGGGCTCTTGTTCCAAGGACATAAATTTAGACAAAAATTGATCATGCTGTGATCACTATTGGAAAATGGTTCTTTAACTTGTAAGCCATATATTGTGTTTAAGCTATTGCAGAAAATGAGATCCTTGCTTTTTGCTTCAACTTTTGTCAATCCTGTCTCCAGGTGCAGAAGTGCATTTGAGACACAATGGGGCATCTGGAGAATTGATCTGATGAATTTGGATTGAACTTTTTCCAATGGTTTAAAACATGAAGCTGACGGACCAAGCAAGGTCCCATAAAAAAGCTGTGCTAGCGACTTGGCTAGAAAAAGTTTAATTGTGGCAGGGACATAGTATCCTCCCTTTGTGTGGAAAAATTTAAGGATGGCATTCGCTGATCTTTGGTCAGAGACAGATGCATATTTGCATTGTGCTTTTCTTGAACCAGTGGTCTGGATGACCATCTCCAAGTACTTGCAGGTGGTTACCTGCTCTATATTATGGACATTTAGATACCATGAACAGAGTTTTGGCCTTTTTGCAAAGGCCATGATCTTTGTTTTTTCATAATTTATGTCCAGGTTGTTGTAATTACAATACTGGATAAGGGGTCACAAGGCTCTTTTAAGGCCTACTGGTGTCCTGAAGAAGATAACAGCATCATCTGCATAGAGCAGCAGGGTGATGCTTCAATCACCTATTTTGGGGGGTAGTAATGTGGTTTATTTAACCATTTTACCATGTTGTTTATGGTAAGTTGAAAAGCAAGGGGCCAAATTGCACTTTGTGTTAAACCCCTTTTGGGTTTTGACTTACTTAGAGAGGTACCCTTGCATATTAGACCTCACCTTGAGGGATGTTTTAGTATGTAAGGTAATAGATGAAAAAGCCTGTGGTCAATTGAGGCAGCTTCCAGCTTCTCCCATGGTTTAGTCCCAGTAACAGTATCAAAGGCTGCCTTGAGATCTAAAAAATCAGCATATAATGATACAGAACTATTTGATGTGTATTTTTCAATCAGATGATGAAGAACTAAGCACTGATTTATGGTGCCTCTCCCCTCTCTAATCTCGGCTTGCTCCCTAGCGATCAAGTTCTCAAGATCCAGCCACTCCTTTAATTAAAAGAGCCATGGTGGTGCAGTGAGTAGAGTGCTGTACTTCGAGTACAGCACTTAGCTGCCAGCTGCCTGCAATTAGGCAGTTCAAATCTCATCAGGCTCAAGGTTGACTCAGCCTTCCATCCTTCTGAGGTGGGTAAAATGAGAACCCAAAATGTTGGGGGCAATATGCTGATTCTGTAAACTGCTTAGAGAGGGCTGAAAAACACTCTGATAGGCGGTATATAAATCTAAGTGCTATTGCTATAAATTTGAATAACTGTCATATTAAAATCTGAAAAGTCTAATTTATATTCTATCATTGACTGATTTGTAGCCAAGGACTGTCTTTAAAACTTTGACTCACCGGCTGTCAGTTAATTATACAGGGTTTGAGGACATGTTTGCCCCCGATTTTGATATGAATTCCGTGAGAAATAACTAAATTTGCTTAAGGATGCATTCTGAAGGGCATACAGAAGTTCCAAAGGTAGACATCCCCCAGTTAAATAAATGTGTTTTGTTTTCAGGATGGCTCAAGCAGGCTTGTTTGTCAGATTATGGATCTAATGAACAGCTTGCAACAGTTCTGAATGTAATTCCAATTTATCTCCAAAAAAAAGAGAAAGAAAAATACAGAAAAGCAATTGAATTAGTTATATTACTATGCCCTTGGGAAAGGACAATCTGTATTCATGTCAGAATGCTTTGCGCGGTAACTTAGTAGTGGAATTTTTCTAGGAAAAATAAACCAAATCCGCTTTACCAGAATAATAAAATTTATAGTGCCTGCTATGTTGTGAAAAAGCTGTTTGAAGCACCAGGTTAAATTCACTGAGGCTATTGCCTGAAAGCTGCTAATAGTATTATCTGTATTATCACTTGAGTTTTGTCAATTGGTAGGCCGTATAATAATGAGAGCTTACAAAGCAAAGCGCAATGGAAGCCGAGAGTGAGACTTATCTGTGTTGATAAAGTAATTAAAATTTGACCTGCTGGGATTAGCAGAAAAGCTAATATAAGAGTTTTACTTAACTGTGTATAGTTTGTTTGCCATTTAGAACTGGAGCTTCATTCAACCTAAGGTGACCGGCAGGGGGGAAATTCTAAGCCAAAATGGATGCACGTTTTCTTCTGCAGCAATTAGACATTCATTTACATTTATTCTGTTTTTTCGCATTAAAAATAGGTAAGAAAACAAAAAACAACCTCCGTCCCAGACATACAAATAGGAGAAGGATGGAGAATTGGAAGGAAGTCCTCCTCCTCCTCCTTCTCTTCCTACTACTACTACTTACTACTACTAGTAGTACTGCTTTCTTTCCCACAGGGTTAAATAAATAAATTTATTATCCAAATATATTCCTTTGCTTCTTCCCAATGTTGCACACCAACATAACAGCCAATCTACATTCCTAGAAATTCCATTATATTCAGTTCAGTACTGAAACATTGAGTAGACATAACTTAATAAGAGCCAATTTTTAGGATGCCCTTTTTCTAGCTACAATCGAACTCGGCAACAAAGGTTACACATTTTCACCTAGTATAAAAGTTCAGTTGGTCTGGCAAAGATACTACTGTATGGATCTGCAACTTTATATTAGTTTGTGTTTGCTTTTTTACATACTCCTTGTCAGTGGTGGGATTCAAAAATTTCCGCTAGCTACTCTGTGGGCGTGGCTTGGTGGGTGTGGCTATGTGTTCAGCCAATCAGAGGTGGTATTTGCTGGGGTCAGCCAA
>JANHFQ010009836.1:137823-149326 GCA_032468035.1 Aparallactus werneri | reverse complement strand
CTACCTCCTGTCTCATTTCTAACATTTATTTTCCCCTTAAAATAATGCAGTCCCACAAAAAAATTCACGGGCAACGCTGGGTAATCAGCTAGTATTTTATAAAAGCCAAAGGTTTAGCTTACTTACAGCAAAATTTTGCATTGCCAAAGCCAATTATGTTAATACAAATAAACTAGCCAAACAAAGTTTCTCAGTGTTTCTCTTAAGTTTTGGATTGATTTCCTTTGGATTAAAAAAAAAAACCTTGCCAAAGGTAACACCTAAGCAGGAAAGTACATCCATTAATTAATGGTTGATGGTACTTTTATAGTAAAATTATCAACTTTATATTCATTTTACTACTATTACAATTTTGTCAAAGAAGTTGTTGACTGTATGATGATGCCATTTTTATTTGACAATAAGACTTGAAGTTATCCTGCAACTCTTGCTGAATTACGGCATTGAGTAGTACCACCCAGTGCGAAACAATCCTGGGGGTTTAAATTTAGCAAAATTTTGGGAAGGCTTAAGGGTTCCCCACTCAGCCCTATTGCAGAAAAGTAACCAAATCACAAACTATTCTTAGAAGACTATTTAAATTACCTGAATGATGTTATTAAAGGAATAGAAAGAGCAGTAAACAAACCTCCTAAGAATATTTGATTTTGATTTAAAAGTAGAAGCTTGTACTATGGCTGAATGTTTTATAATGTTTACCAAATTTATATAGCTGCTCATCTCACAAAAAAACAAGTGACTATGGGTGGTGTACAACTAATATACTTTTGCATTACGGAAAAAATCTTAAGCTTAAGTCATCCAAATAGTAACCACAGCTGACTCTATTTAACATTTCTGATGAGCCTGATTAGCTATTTTCTGCTATGAGGCTAGCAACTTACAACAAACAAAACGTAAAACATTTGTATTTAACACCAATCCTCCTACAGAATCCCTGAAGGAAAAGAATCTAAATTATCTGGCACGCAATCCAGAACTTGTTCAGCTGGACTCTTTCTTTTCTCACTTTGCTGAAGGTTTATTAAAAATCAAATATCCTTTCAGAAAGTCCCTTAAAAACATGGAGAAAGATAGATGGTAAGTCAAAGAATTTGCCTTAATTAAACTCTCATCTCCACTACAGGTTTTCCTTTTCTGCTGACAAGACTAAGACAAAGTAGGCAAACCTAAGAGAAAAGAACTGGTCTAAAGTTTTCCTTACACAGAGAGAGAAAGAGAGAATGTTTATATTTAAATATTAGTCAATATTTAAGTATAAAACTTAATGCAGTACTGCAAACTTGCTTAATCAATAGCATGCAATTAACTACAAAACTACCTCAAACGCCTAATTTTATTTTACACTGCAAAGGTAACTGTTTCGCCCAAACAACCTGATACCAACAGAGTTAAACTAGTAATGGTTTAAGGCAGAGGAGGCAGGAGAAAAGCAGGAACTGATTAGACATCTGGCAAACCTTCAGGAATTAGTATAATGCTCACTATTGCTCATGTGTAAACTCACAACATGAATCTCCCTTTCTTTCCTCATTGGTAAATGTCTTGCTATCATTGACAAATGCATATACTCCCATCATGCCTCGGTATTTTCCAGCCCTACGATGCCCTCACTTTTGATTGTATAGATGAAGTTGAAGTGCACAGGGTATTTACTGATCCAGTTATCTTGTTCTGTGACAGGCAGAATCAATCAATCAAGAAGCCAGCTCTGTACATGCATATTCCAGGCACATCTCCGCACTTCAGGATACAAGATCACAGTGTTAGCCAGCCAAATTTGATCAACAAATGCAGTTCCCCTGTGCCACAGCAATCTCAGATGAAGATGTTATTATGTGGAACTGAGCAAAGTGATAAAGACAGAACAGAGAAAAGGAGGAGGGGTGTAGCTGGCCCGTTCTAACAGCTGTGGATACATTTGTTGATTGTACATGTCTATGCACAAAACATTTTTTTAAAAAAAAGGTGTTTATTTAAAAGCGAGGGGCTAGAGAGAATAGTATTTTAATGTATCTGTATCATCCTCTTCAGAAATTCAAACAGGAGGAAAAATTCTGTGCATCTATTTTCTATTAATGAATGATAAACTTGTGTGGTATGTGTACATACTGTTGTGCACTTATGGACGTTATCTTCAAAACAAAAATGGTTAGACAACAATACCTGTTATATTATGATAAGACAACAATACCTGCTATACCGGTATTATTATGAGTTTGATAGTCACAGAAGTCTATTCTCTTCCTATCCAATTCCTACTACAAGACCCATGGAACTATGTTAATGTTTAAATGCTATTAAAGCATTTACAGAGAGACAGTACCTATCGGTATTTTGCCCATAGCTTTTAGATCCGTTACTGTCTTGAAGTTGTTTTAAATTATTTAATCTGAAGAGTAATCTTTTTATTGGACCTTTCTTTTACTTGTAAAAATTTTAATGGGAGCCAATGGAAGTTTAGAAGTGCAATTTTTACATTCATTCATTCATACATACATACATACATACATACATACATACACATTTTATTTATTCATATATATAAATATATCACCATTTAAAAATCATTTAGTCTTAGTGAAACTTTAGAGTTTCAAACAAACACGCCCGGCATGGCTTAAAAATAAAAAAGGAGTTTTTAGATTAAAGTTCAAGAAATATTGTATTATGTTTACAACTCAAAAATATATTACATATTTTAATTAAAGTGCAATTATTGTGTAATTTATGACTCATACAGCCTAAATCCAGGTAAAAATACTATAAACTAATCACTCCAATGATGTTTAAATGGTTTACTGTCCTTTTATGCGCTTTTCTACTTAAATTACTAGTTTTCCAACCACATGTAAAATGTATGACATCTTCTGTATCAGTTTGTAAAAGAAAGAGAGAGAAAAAGATACAATTTCATCTCATCATGGCCTAAACAACTCTTAATCATAACCGGAGCATATATGATGGAAAGCCTCGGAGTCATCTTTCAGCAAGAAAGCAGTACATAAAAATTACATTTGTGAACTTTTGTTTTCTTTTCACTATTATTAAACACGAATCCAGCTCAACCCCAAACGGAAAACCGATGCCATTTGGGTTCCCTTGTCATCATGTGATAAGCATGAGAAATATATATGCAGTAGCCAAATGGCCAGTAGACAAAACACCCCCTCCAAGTGACGTACTGTTTTCCATAAAGCACAGACAGAATCAAAACAACAGAACTGCTGCAAACAAAAACAAATTCACGGTTCCTGTCAGCATTCCAGACAGAGCAATTTTATGAGAAGAGAACAAGAAAGGAAAGGATCAAGAATGGAAAGAAAAAAAAGGATGAATTGGGGAGATTGGGGAGACAGTCAGAGCGCTTGGACAAGTGACAACCTTTATCTAAAAAATAAGAGAAACATGACTACAAACAAGATTTACATGGCTTGCTTTTATCACAAACAGATCACCCACTGTATACTTGTACGATTTTACATAACGGAGTCAATCCAGTTGCAAAGATTTAATAACTGAATCCAGTTTCAATCTGATTTCTTGGGCATCATGCCAGTAAATTAGTTTGATGACCAAATGCGCGCCCTATCTATGTATCTAAATTATATGGTTATAACCTGGCTGTTTTTTTCCCCCCACTCAAAAGTGAAATCCACCCCAAGGCCCTGGTCTCTTTCACAGGAAAGCACTAAGGTCTCAAGCTAGGTGGCAAAAGGATGAAGTTTTTGTCCAAAGTAATGGAATAGGAACAATTACAAGGGAAATTTCAGCGCTGCAGGTCTCAAGCAGATTTGCCAAAAAAAGATCAACACTTCAACATGTACCTTACCTCGATGAAAACTATCCCTTCAGAATATGAACATCTGCACCTCTTCTTTAAAAATACATACATAATAAGTTTTAAAATGTGGATTGATGTCCACGTCAATGTACGTGCTCCTGAAAAGTTACAGTAATCTCTGTGCAGTTGAAATACCTAGCTATAAATTGCAGTAGTGTGGGGAATATCAGCAGCTGCGTTTTACTGTTTCTGCTAAACAGCAGACAGTATCTCCATCAGACTGAATTCTTGTCAGCTGTGCTCTTTGCTAACACAATTCCTATGTTTTGCCTGGCAGTAAATGGAGGCTTCTGCCCCAGCATCATCTAAACAACTCTGTTAACATTTGCCCTCAAGCGTCTCTCTCTTTGTCCAGTCCCTGTCTTCTAACAGATGTCATCCAAGTCTAATCAAGCATAAAATGGTCATAAATATTTCTTTCTGGTAGATTTCACATTCGCATTTCATGCAGGGACATGATATTTTTCTGCTACCTCCAGGGAGTACCTAATGCAAAAACCAGTTACTTACATTCAAGGCTCATGTGCCTTTTCTAAAATGCTGCACATGTTCTCAAAGAAGCATAAAACACACACAGAAACACACACACCACACAAACACACACCATCTCCTTTTGTTTAACAGCTCCCTTTAAACAATGTGCACTAGAGTTTACACTGAGATCAACTTCTGTTTTAATGTGACACGTAAAAAGCCGTAACATACTATTCTTTAAAAATCCAAGACAATGGAACCATCTTAATTATTACCCAAAGGAGATTTTTCTCATAGATATTTAATTGAACGAATAAGCTCCTTTAATAAATGATCGAGCAAAGAAGTCAGCTTCCTATTTTGATTGACTTCATGCACAATTTTTTACAACCTATTTCATCATATTTCGTTGAAAGAATAAAACAAATGTATAATATAAATTTGAAGTTCATTCCCATTTAGCAGATAAAGGGGAAAAAGAGTAGATAAGTGTAAGACAAAACTGATTTCCCATACTTAAACTTCAATCATTCACTGGGTTACTATATACACTAATTAATTCAGCCCACTTTATGAAAGAAAGAAAACACAGGGAAATCTTATTTGTTTCTGGCAAACTTCACAGTTAACATGTCAGAATGTAAAATAATATCAAGAGATTATTTTCAAATCCATATGTCTCTTTGTTACCTCCCTCCCCCCAGGTTATGTTTGTTAAAACATAAATCCTATATAGCTATTAAAAACAAGCTAAAATGATCAGTGATACAGATCACAAAGAAATTCTTTTTTCCTCTAGTCTTTCTTCATTACAAGCCTAATAGTTGATTATTCTTAATCAAATCAAGCTTGCAGGCAAAAAGTTTCCTTTTTTTAAGTTAATGAGATGTGGTTATGTTGACAACTGATTGCAAAAACTTTTAATTTTGATTCCTGCAGGCTGGGCTGGCCTCACTTTACAATAGCTCCTACTGTATGAATGAGTTAAATTTGCCAAAAGGAGTTATGTAGACAAGTGCCTATTTTGAAGCCTCGGTGATTAAAATAAAACAACCCCACTGGTATCAATTTAAATACCATAAACTATTAAAATAGTTTGGCTCTCATGTTTTCCTCAGAGTACCTTTAATTTCAACTGGATGGAGTTTTCACTTCAAACATGCACTTTGTCTAAGAACACGTATGTCTTTCCATCTTGGAAAAATTCTGGCTTTTGATGCAATTATGCAATATTTGTCCTGCATAAGCCAGTCCTGTGAACAAGAGCTAATTGAGAAAGCTCCAAAGAGCTAAACCACTGAGACGAGCAGCAAATTTACATTGCTGATTTGGAATACCCATCTTCGGGTTTTTTTCAGGGTTTTTTTTTTCATTCTGAATCCATTAGAAACTTTTTCATGGCTCCCATTAGCCCTAGTCAAATGTGTCCATCCCCACCCTGAAAGGAATAGGTGGAACCCTGGCAAGAACTTCCAAATTCTTTTGACTTTTCAAAGGATTTCTTTCTTTTTGGCAGGGATTCAGACAGCACAGCTGTTCTGTAACATAAGCAGATGTGGCACCAAAAAAGGGGGGGGAGTGTTTGGCACTAAGAGGGTTATATCTATTTAAGGGGTTAAATATGCAATTACTCCTGACTAAAGCCAGAGAGACATAGATAAACAGAAGGAATGAAGTCCCCAGCTTCCATTCAGAAGCCTTCATCAGGTTACTACCAGACAGAAAAGTCTTTAAGTACCATTTTCAGATGTTAAATCATTGTTCTTGCAGCACATATTCTTGTTATTCCTGGGGGAGCAATCTCTGAAGACAGCGTGCTAACAAATGCAATCCAGTAAACAGGCATTTTCCTTCTTGTTGTTAGTATCTTTATGTTCCAGCTCCCAGTTCTGTCATCCATGCCTTCTCTCTGCTTTGAAGTTAAAACACTGAATGAACATTGTCATCTATTATCCAGAGTGTGCGTGTAGATTATAAATAAGAAATAAAAGTGGCTTTCAGTACATTGCTTTTGCATTAGCGAGTTCGCTTCTCTGTTACCTCCTCTGTCCTTCATATTTTGCCACCAATATGACACTAGAAATCAACCTGCCTCATGAACTTAAAAGTCCTACTTGAGACAAACTTGTTGAGGACATCTCCAAGAACTGGACAGAATAGAAGAAAAGAAAAATGTACAGATGGTGGCACAAAAGTTGGCAACTTGAAAGAATATTTTTGAGTTGAGCTCCTAAGACAGGTGCCGCTTCCGGCTTAGGAAGTTAAAAAGAAATAAGGTTCTGTCTGAATCTGCTTCAAAGCTAGATGGTCTCCATCCTACTCAGGTCAGTTCAAGTAGGCAAATCAGAATATTGGAGAAAGGGCAACTTTATCCTTTCCCTAAGATTGGAGAAGATGGGGATGTCATTTAACACACCCAACGGAATCAAAACTCCAAGACAGGCATATTCCTCAAGGTATAGATTTATTAGGCAAATCCTATCGGAACATCTGGTGAAACCCTGACTCTGAAGGACCCAAGGTTTTCCCCACCCAAATCAAACCCCAAGTTATTTCCCCCCAGGTCACATGTCTGTCACATGGTCCAACCAGGTCGCAGCCACCATCCTGGCTAGCTTTGGTCCATGCCTTTCCAGCACCTGGTAGAGCACAGGAAAGAATTCTGTTTTGGCTACAGATCCCCAGATATCTCTGTCTCCCCTCCTTATGCTCCCACAGTTCCAACTGGCCTTGCTATGGTAGCCCTGAAGATGCTCCCAAAATGGCTTCAGCTCAAAATGGTTTCAGGGCTGATAGGGGAATTATTATTCTTTGCTTTATCATTCATAGAGAATAACACTTTACGTAAGAAAAATCCAACAACCGACACTGCTACACAGAGCAACATCAAGTAAATGAGCAAAATTTTGCAGAGTGAGTATGCCTTCATGTGCTATGTCTGGTTTATTATTTATGTTGTCTAGCAGGGAGAAAAGCATTCACTTCTCCTTGAAGGAGGGAAGAAAAAGAGAAGGCAGAGTATAAATGCTCGCAGTCATGTTTACCTCTTATAAAGGTACAGTCAGCAGCTGGTTATCACTTAGATAGACTATGTAGGAACAATGGCCTAATTGCAAGCATTAGTACAATTTCAGATCAATTTCGAAATCAATGCCTCTTCTTCCAGGCAAAATTGGTTAGGAACTATGTTTTGTTATAATTCCTAATTCCCTCGTTGTACAAACTCTGCTAACATGGGACCTATCAAAGATAGACTTATGCTCCTGGTATATATTTAGCAGAACAGCTTCTTTGTTCTGGTATATAATGTATCCAAATTGGTCCATTATTTACAGAGTTTTGACAGCTTTCCTCCAAGTAACCTATACCTTGTCACATAGTGATATGTGGTTTTGATGATGACCTTCAAAGTTATAAAGGAGCTAACTTACAATCTCATCTTTTTTGTTAACCTATATACAACCTCTGACACAGGTTGATATGACCAGGATGCTTTAAGTGGACATTGGGGTGGGGTGGGGGGGAGAATGGTCTTATGATTGGTTCTAGTGGAGCCTGAGATCATCTCGTTGGCATCATGAAGGAGCCTGAGATCATCTCGTTGGCAATGTTTTGTTGGAGTAACTACAGGGCAAAAAACAGAGGAAGAATTTATACATACTTACCTTTTAAACATAATTGTATTCACTTCTATGTTATGGAAATGCAATCAGAGATTCATAGCCCTTATTTGTATTGAGGTGGCAAGAATACCTTTTTCTCTGTCCTTTCTTTCTACTCTGATAGCAATATGACCTGGCAGAGATAGTTTCTCGTCTTATTAACAAGAAGATTGATTGTTCCACCTCATATTCCTTGATCCTGCATGTTTCCTGCCAGAAGGTAAGGATGAAGGATCAACTAAAAACCTCAAGTTGCTAATTTCCATCCAATTATATTTATCAGGAGCACTTCCTGATAGAAGGAGAAAGACTCCAGAACCTAAAAAATATACCGGGATTACAAAATTGCTGTCCTAATTCAAGAGGTGAGGTAAATTTCAAATAAAAAAGGCCATCCATGTAGCCCCACCATACCAGCGGACATTGACGGTTTTATGGATAGGAATCTGCTTCTCAATATTAAAATGCAGCCCTTAGTGAAAACTATCTTCTCTTTTAATGGTACAGTTTGGGAATCCCACCCTCCAGATTGCTAGAGAAATGTGATACTATCTCATAAAATAAATGCATCTGCCCCATAAGCACAGCTCCCAAGTGCCTAATAAATTAGAACCATGCCCTTTTCCCACCATTTTGTTTCTCTCTAGAAAATGATCATTAAAGTTAAAACAATGTTTTAATAAAATATGTAACTGAAGCTAGTCATAGATATATTGCTAAAGTCTACCTCCCATAATACTACTTACTGTATAAGAAAAGGAAGACAAAGAACTTCTTATCCCTGCTTAAAAAGCAAGGATCAGGCAGGCAGAAAAGCAGAGCCACTGAGATGGCTTCAGGATATGAACACCTGCCCACTTTAGCCAAATTCAAATCACCAGGACCTGGGATTACATCCCGGAGTTCTGAAGGAACTGGCAGATATGATCACAGAACCATTGCACTATATCTTTCAAAGATCCCGGAAAGCCGGAGAACTACCACAAGACTGGAAAAGAGCTTGTGCGGTTTCAGTCTTCAAAAAAAGGAAAAAGGATAGATCCAGAAAACTACAGACCAATCAGCCTGACATCGATAGCTGGGAAGATCCTGGAAAAGATAATCAAGCAACCGATCTGCAAACACCTAGAGGCAAGCAAAGTTATAACCAGAAGCCAACATGGGTTTGTAAAAAGCAGTTCATGCCAAACAAATCTTATTTCATTTTTTGACACAGTGATTAGATTAGTGGACCAGCAAAATGCAGTGGACATAGTATACTTGGATTTCAGTAAGGCATTTGACAAAGTAGACCACAACTACACCTTGTTAAACTTCAAAAATGTGGAATACACAGCATCATTATCAGATGGATTTGTAATTGGCTAACAAATCACACTCAATATGTAGTCCTTAATGGAACTACATCTACATGGAGGGAAGTAAGCAGTCGGGTACCTCAAGGTTCTGTTCTAGGCCAAGTACTTTTCAATATCTTCATAAATGATTTAAATGAGGGAGCAGAATTTGCAGATGATACTAAGCTGGCAGGAATAGCTAACACGCTAGATGATGGGCTCAAGATCAAGATGGATTTTGACAAACTTGAACTCTTAGGCCTCTCTATGAAAATGAAATTCAAAGTAGAAAAAAGTAAGGTCTTGCACTTGGTCAAGAAAAACCAAAAGTATAGGTACATATTAGGTGAAACATGGTTTAATACCATAGCAATAACTGTGAGAGGCATCTTGGAGTCCTAGTGAACAATCATTTAAATATGAGTGAGCAGTGTTGGCAGGAGCCAAAAAAGCTAGGTTGCATTAACAGAAGGACAGAATCAAGATCACATGATGTACTAGTACTGCTGTATAAATCCTTAGGAAGGCCACACTTGGAATACTGCATCTAGTTTTGGTCACCACACTATAAAAAAGATGACTAGAAAAAGTGCAGAGAAGAACAACAAAGACGATTAGGGGCCTGGAGACTAAAATATATGAAGAAATGTTGCAGGAACTCAGCATGACTAGTCGAGTGAAGAGAAGGACCAGAGGTGATATGACAACAGTATTCTAATATTTGAGAGGCTGTTACAGAGAGGAGGAGGACAATCTATTTTCCAAAGCACCCGAAGGCCAGGCAAGAAACAATGGAGGGAAACTGATCAAGGAGAGATTCTACCTAGAAACAAGAAGAAATTTTCTATCAGTGAGACCAATCAATCAATGGAACAGCTTACATTCAGAAGTTGTGGGTGCTCGACTTCCAATGGAACTTCCAACAATTCTGGATGCGGGAATTGCAACCACAGCAGCCCCCAGTCTAGGTTTACCTGTTGGAGGGCTCCAAGTAGAGCCTAAACCGCCTCAGAGGGGCGGCAAAGCAGTGGGGAACCTCCTGCAAGGTAGAGGAGAGCCACATTTCTCTTCCCAGACCACAAAACCCCCAGCCGAAGACAGGCTAAGTGACGGTCTGTAATGGCCGCCATGAATTCGGAGTCCATTCGGACAAAAGAATGTGCAGGAAGAGAGGACTGAAGATCAAACAGAGTCTTGTCGTGGGTAAGAAGATTTTTCTTGCTCTTAAATCTTGCTCTTAAATGCAACCCCAAGAAAGAAAACTAACCCTAAAAGTTACTCCGGAAACTTTGAAGCGGCGGATACTTTGAAGAAGAATGATATTAAGAGTGAAGAATGATATTAAGATACTTTGTTACTATTGAGAGGGCAGACAGTCTCTAGTGCAGCTGAGACTGAGACAGAGTTTGAGAAAGGATTGTTTATTCTACATTTAAAATGGATACAAATTCTCTGAGCATGGGGGCAATAATGAATAATGTGTCTCTTGTTTTTCGAAGAGTACTGGAATTGATTGATGAGATTATGAATAATACTTTGGAGGAGATAAACAATGACTTGAGTGAATATGGCGAGGTGTCGGTAGTGGAGGAGAATGGGCAAATTGATAGTTCAGTGCAGCAAACAGAAGTTTTAGTGGAGCATTTTAAGCATGACCAAGATGGAGGAAAAGATTTTTTCACAATGAAATGGATGGAAAAGAAAGTAATACCCCAAAGATACTGAAGAAAGATTAGAGCGTCTACATTCGGGAGGAACTGACATAGGAGAGAGAGGCAATAATTGTAACAGTGCAGAAAACAATAAGTCTGATGCGGCAGATGGCATGGGAACAAGAGAGAAGAAGGGATCTCTCCAATCGATAGAAACAGCAACAAAATGGAGATAGAGACAAGAAGCATGAGAGTAGAATCAGAAGATGGATTTTGGTTACCTCGAAAAGAAGAAGAAATTAAATTGAAACTTTTTTCTTTTAAAAAAAGTTTGTGTTAAAATAGAATTAAGCTAGAGAGGGGAAATGGTAAAAAATAAATGTTTATGGAATATGTAAACAACAAGGTAGAAAGATAGAAATTTATACTGCCTATGAAGGCTCCTGGATTGGGGCTGAAAGGCGAAAGCGGAAGCAGTATGGACGTCCATTCCATAATTGGGTAGTTTACAGTAATTATATTTAATATATTATA
>JANHFQ010009836.1:119569-129693 GCA_032468035.1 Aparallactus werneri | reverse complement strand
TTGGGCTATTCGGTTTAATTCTTTTTTAATTGTATAGTATTGTATGTTTTAATATTGCCCTGTACACCGCCCTGAGTCCCAGGAGAAGTGCGGTATATAAATTTAACTAATAAATAAATAAATAATAAATATCAACCTGAGTAATCTTTACCAAATTACATCCTGGATACTGCCTGGGAGTAAAAACCATTTAACAAATTACATGGACAATTCAGACAGATTATTCATTTGATTATTCCAGAAATATGTTTTTATTTGAAAAAGAGTCATGCTACTGACTTTCCTTAAGTAGCTCTAATTTTCTTTCTATTCTGTCTTGGGTTTTTTCCCAAAGAGGAGTACCAGCATTTTGATTATACATGAAGGTGTTAGAATCAGGCATATCTGAATAATGTTTCACCAAAATAATAGAGTCACCAAACATAGAAGTAATTTTATAGATGATGACCAGCATCTGGAATCAAACCTTGAACACAACCTGCAAACAAAGTCCATCTAGGAAGAGGATCCTCATTTTAGTTTTAGTTTTAGGACAAATTTTCTTTGCCCCCAAAAAATGTAAGTTACCAACCCACTATTTTGAACAGCTACTGAGAGATAAATGTATGCAGTGCTATAATGGAGCTCATAGTTCCTTGACACCAGAAGTACTGGCGAACCAAGAAACACACTGATAAGGAAAGTGATTCTGGAATTACTCTGGGAACATTAAATTGCAGGACAGAAATATCACATTCAACTATATTACTATCAAAATATTATCATGGCTCTGGGCTCTTTTTGGTCATGTAGGACCATAGAAAGAAGACCACAAAAACACTAAAGTACATTTAATGGAACTTACATTTGGAATTTGTGTGTCTGAATGCGCACATCTCCTATTGCTTGAAAAAATCCATGTCAAATACTTTCAAATCTTATGCTCTGTCATCTCTTGTAAAATCGTACGAAAATATCAATTACATAAAATGAGAACGTTATTACTAGTCAATTCTCTACATCATGATGCATAGTAAGTGAAAAGATCGAATAAAGAGCAATTCCATAGGAGATCTGAGAAGACATGAAATAAGATGGCAGGAAGACAAATTTTCTTTAAGTAGGTCACCATGTTTTGGTAAAGCAGCTTTAAGCGGTATTCTTATTTTGTACTGAATCCAAAGATCTAAGTGCAAGAATTCTGAGAACAAGTTTAACTAAACTTTTAGGAACCAGGATTTTGAAGCATTGTGCTAATGAAATTTTTACCACTTTTCGTTTTGTGGGACACTTTTATATATGCTATTTCTATGTTTGTGTATGTGTATATATGTATACACACAGACACACATAATACAGACTGGTGGTGCACTGCAGGACACTCTGCTAACTACTGGCTGCCTACAATTTGGCAGTTGAAATCCCACCAGGCTCAAGGATGACTTAGTCTTCCATCTTTCCAAGGTGGGTAAAATAAGGATCCGGACTGTTAGGGGCAATAGGCTGACTCTGTAAAACCGCTTAGAGAGGGCTGTAAAGGACTATAAAGCAGTATATAAATCTAAGTGCTATTGCTATTGCTATTTGTTTTTACTGAAATCCAGTTGCAAAGTAATATATACTGTATAGGTGTCTGATACCAGCAATAGAGAAACAAAAATGATAAAATGTGCACTCTTTCAAGAAAACCACTGGGTTTTTTGTACTTATATCCTGACATCAGATGAAAGGATACAAGTTGTTTGGTCTGATCACAATGCACTTTTGTTATTTTCTCTTCTGTACCCCACCCATCCTCAAGTGCTTATGATGACAAAGTTTGCGGTGACTGCCTCCAGGTTGTTTTAGTTAGGGACTGACAAAAAATAGAGCCTCATATGCAAACAGTGCATAAAAGAATTGGGACAAAAATTCAAAGGAGCAAGAACAACACATAACATGGAAGGAATGAGTGCTTTTTTTAAAAATTGCAGCTCAGGGTCGCTACCCATTTGAAGACTTAAGCAAGCCAACCAGCTTAAAGCATGTATGTTGAAGTTAGTTGTTTCATATTATTCTCTGAAGTGTTCACTCAATGCACTCTTAAGCAATAGATAGGATAACAAATATACTTGATTTTGTTCATGGAGTAATAATGAAACTTACAAACTCTTATCTAGGAATAGACTCATATGTAGTATTGCATCGTCAAACAAGCCTCCTTATTGTTAATAGTGAGATCAGGAAGGCAATTTTATTGACATCATACAGATGATTGGAAAATAAAATGCTATAAAATCACTTTGTTCATATGCATGCCTTGAAGCCATATTAAAACAGTTTTATCAGCTGCTCCATGCTTTTACACTTAGTATTCAAAGTAGGGAAGGCAGGAAAAACCAAGGTACAGGTACAATTTAGACAAAAATCTGCTCAAACACAGTAAGAGGGGACCTTGCAATCCTAGTGGACGATCACTTAAACATGAGCCAGCAATGTGCAGCAGCAGTCAAAATCTCTAATACAATCCTTGATTGTATAAACAGAGACATAGAATCAAAATCACATTTAATATTAGTTGTTGTTGTTGTTGTTGTTAGTTGCGAAGTGGTGTCCGACCAATCGTGACCCCATGGATAATGTTCCTCCAGGCCTTCCTGTTCTCTACCATCCCCCGGAGTCCATTTAAGCTCTCACTGACTGCTTCAGTGACTCCACCCAGCCACCTCATTCTCTGTTGTCCCCTTCTTCTTTTGCCCTCAATCTTTCCAGCATTAGGCTCTTCTCCAGTGAGTCCTTCCTTCTGATTTGGTGGCCAAAGTATTCAAGTTTTATCTTCAGGATCTGGCCTTCTATGGAGCAGTCAGGGTTGATTTCCTCTAGGACTGACCAGTTTGATTGCCTTATAGTCCAAGGGACTCGCAGGAGTCTTCTCCAGCACCATACTTCAAAGGCCTCAATTTTTCAGCGCTCAGCCTTTCTTATGGTCCAACATTCACAGCCATACATTGCAACTGGGAAATATTAGTACTGCTTTATAAATCCTTATTAGTAAGACTATACTTGGAATACTGCATCCTGTTTTGCTTACCACGTTTTTAAAAAGATGTTGAGACTGGAAAAAGTATAAAAAGCAACTAAGATAATTAAGGACTTGGATACAACAACATATGAAGAACGGCTGCAGGAATTGGTTATGGCCAGTCTGGAGAAAAGAAGGACTAGGGGTGACATGATAGCTGTATTCCAGTATTTGGGGGACTGCCAAAAAGAAGAGGGGGTCAACTTATTTTCCAAAGCACCAGAAGGCAAGAAACAATGTATGGAAACTCAGCAAGGAGAGAAGCAACCTGGAATTAAGGAGAAATGGAACAGTTTGCCTTCAGAAGTTGTAAATGCTTCATCACCGGAGGTTTTTAAGAAAAGACTGGATAGCCACCTGTCTGAAATAGTATAAGGTCTCCTGCTTGAGAAGGGGGTTGGACTGGAAGATCTTTAAGGTGCCTTCCAATTCTATTTTGATTGATTGATTGATTGACTTGTTGATTGATTGGGTTATGGTCCTTACTTCTGCATACCCCCAATGATCACCAAGTCATCTATCAACAATGGGGCAATACCTTGATTTCTACTCTCACAGGGTTCTTGTTACATCCCTTACCATCACTAATGGCTCCAAAGAAGAAGAAACATATCCACTACAATTGTAAACATAGAAGGTGCTTTAAATCAATAATGAGTAATTTTATTCTTGCAAATTGTTTTACCATTATTGTTCTGTTGAAACATCAAACAAATCATTTCAATGTTTCTAATTTCAGTAGTATGTTTCTCTGTAGTTAAGCAGGTAGAAAACATAACTGAAAAACCAGCTAACAGAATGGAGCAGAACCTAATTATTACCCATAACTAAAAGTTGTAATATTTACCTCTTTAATTTTACTCCTTGGTTTCTTTCAAGAGCATTTAAGTCACATGAGGGAATATATTTTTCAAGAGCTGAACTGACTCCAGGCAAACATATTTTGGGCGGTTAAGTTCAAAGTGTGAAAGGTCCCCTCCCCAGTAAATCTCTAGCTCCTGATATGCATGTCCCAAATTCTATGTACATTCTCTTCACAAATTTATAATTTTCACTTGCCTTTCATTTACAAGTATGTGTGCCATTCCAATACTGACACACTCCCACACAGTAAAAAAGGCTTTTAAAAAATCTCTCCACTCACATCAGTGGAGAGCACTATTAAGCTTGATTGGAGTCTTTGGAAAAACTTTTCAAGATTGTCCCACTGCTAAAGGGGAGGTTGGCCTTTCTCTCCACAACACTGACACACATCAAACATGCTCCTTGCATAGCTAGGCTGCAATTAGGCTGCCTTGAATGATCTCTAGGCAGAAAAATGGGATAAAAACAGAATAAATAAATAAAATAGCTTCCACCTACATCAAGAGAAGCTATTTTACAATTCTTATGGTGATCGTAAGTGAAAAGTGGTCCCTATCATTAATTTCAATTACTTTTCTAGGCCCAGAGAGGCAGAAATTAGAGGAGAATCTTGAAGACCAAATCCCCATCGCTCAATTAAACCTGATTGAAATACTGGTAATGCAGACATCAACAGATTAAAATATCTCTTGATAGCTTTTTTTATTCAGTTTCTTTTCAAAATTGTGTTTTAATTTTTTTTCATGATTGTTCACTGCCCAGACTCATTGATTTCAGATGGGCAATTATACAAACTGAACAAATGAATGAATAAATAAATTCTACACTGGGTTGGGCCAGCTTCTTAGCTACTGGGATCCAGAATATGTCTCTCCTGCCAGACCAGAAAATGTTAACAAAATATTCAATGTGCTTTAGAAAATTTGAAGTTATTATTTATCACTTCCCCATTGATTACGGGATAGGATGTAGCTCACATCATTCTGTGCTTTTTTGCCTGTTCAAATTTGTTCATATTGATAGGAATTGTACAATCAAAGCACTTTTCTTCTTCTTGCCTTGCCTCAAAATTCCTACCCTTAAGGAAAGGATTTAACAGAAGGGAACATCTTTCAACTTAACTTAAAAGTAATAACTCTTAATCTAAAGATGAAGTCATTGCATACAAACTAGATAGGATCATATTTTATGGTCAACAAAGGATGTAATATTTATGACCAACAAAGAATGCAATATACTTCTTTCAGAGGTTAGAAAATTTTGTGCATGCATACACACATACCAACCAACCGCAACCCACAGAATTTGCTAAGATGTTTTAAGTAGATTTGAAGTGTGCATCTATTACTTTTTACAGCAGTTTAATAATCAAAACTGGAAGCTAGACCCATATGTCCACTAATCACGAAATCTACACAGAGGATTAAAAAATTATTATTCATGTAAGAGACAAATTACTATCCTATTTTACTACCTGATGTTTTCTCCTTTTGTTTCTAAAACTTCAGGTTGATTATTTATTTTAAAATTACCTGCTTGTAATCATTAAAAACAAATCTCATTCCCAAGGCTGGTTGGAAGTCAAAGACTTCCAAGCAATAATTGCAATTCAGTAAATACAATTTTAGATGCAAAAACTATGTTCCTAGATAGTCAACTATTTCAATAATAAGCAGCTTCATTTGGAAAATTTTATCTGAAGGTATAGGATACATTTAACTTTTAAAGGAAAGACAAAAAAAATCAAAATCTAGAAAAAATAAAAATGTTAATCCTTAAATGATCATATGAACAGAGAACTGAGATAATCAATAAATCTTATATTTCAAAGTTCCAAATAAAATGGTGAAGAAAATGGTGCCATGTTTCTCTTAAATTATTTTTACTACCCACATTTCTTTTTTTAAAAAAAACATTCCCTAGTTATCTTACTAACAAATACAGATATAAATATACAGCCTAATACAAGCTACATTGGATAATTAATAATAATATTAATAACAATAACAGTTTGTACCCAGTAGAACAAAAAGGAAATTACAAAAAATCAAGAGGTACAAAAGATCAGCTGCTCATTGACAAAATGGTACTAAAAATGCAAAGCGAAGAAGAACAAAATTAAATATGGTGTGGATAGATTACAAGAAGGCATTTGACACACTACCCCTGCTGGATTAATGCCTGTCTGAAAAACTTTGGAATCAGCAAAAATATTTATACATTCTTGAAAGCAAATATGCAAAAATGGAAAACAGTTTTAACAGCAAATGGGGAGAACATTGGTGAAATTAACATCAGATGAGGAAACTTCCAAGGGGACTCACTTTCGCCACTACTGTTTACCATCGCATTAATTCCACTGACAATAATCCTACAAAACACAAAACTGGGCTATCAATTCTCAAGCCAACATGGCAAGATAAACCATCTACTATACATGGATGACTTTAAAATGTATGCAAAAAGCCCCACTGAACTTGAATCAATACTTAACACAGTTCAACTGTTCAGCAACGACATCAGAATGAATTGGAAGGAAAAAGGAATACATCAGGAGGAGCCGCAAAATATTAAAATCAAAGCTGAATTCTGACATCATAATTAAAGCAATTAATACATGGGTAGTTCCTGTGATACACTATTCAGCTGGAATCATTAACTGGACTGTGGCTGAACTAGAAAACCTGGATCGGAAAACACATAAACTTTTGAATATGTACCATGCTTTACACCCACAAAGTGGCATCAACAGGTTATACCTGCCAAGGAGAATAGGGGGCAGAGGGTTACTGCAAATCCATCAACCTGTAGAAGAAGAAAAGTGAAGTTTGAATGATTATATAAACCAAAGTACAGAAAAATTGCTGCAGGCTGTGAAAACAGAAAGCAACTCATTTTAATTATTATGAGGAAATTCCTGATTGTTTGAGCTGTTAAACAACAAAGAATCTGCTTCTTGATGTTATGATTACTCCACTGGAAGAAGTTTTCAAGCAAAGGTTTGGAAGCCATTGAGGATTCCTATCTTGGAAAGTATGGTGGACTTGGAGATCCAAAATCCCTTCCAAGTCTAAAATTTATGACTTTTCTCAGTTCCTTAAACTATTTTTTGAAAATATAAAATCAGTGTCTTATTTAAATACTTCCTCCTCTTCCTTTCTCTCTGTGTCTTTCTCTCTCTCCACATGCATGTGCACGGGAATGCATGAACGGGCATGCGCACATTCATGCACACATGCATGCACGCACACACACACACACACACACACTCACATAACCCATCCAATCAGTGTTGACTCCTGGTGACTTCCTGGGTTAATCTCTTGATAAGGTTTTCAGAAATGGTTTGTCATTGCCTGCTTCCCAAGGCTCAGAGAATCATTGGCCCAAGATTACACAATTGTCTTTGTGCCTAAGAGAGGACTAGAAATCATAACCTCCCAATTTCTTCCAGTTTAGAGCCAACTCAATTTTCTAGTTTCTCAGATCTAAAGTCTCAAATTTCTAACCCAAAACTAAACATTCTCTTTCCAGTCTATTAATTTAATGAACATATTATAAAATGAGGTAGCTGCCTAATTGTTTTCCTCCTACTCATAAATTTTAATTTTGATAGTTGGATGGTTGGATTTATTGCAGTTTTCTTTTTATAATTTCCTCATAATCCTATTTTACATCATTTCCTACTTGCTTGTATTTAATATAAATTTAGACTTTTTTGGCCCTCATTTGGGCAACACTTCCATTTTCTTAAGAACTCTTCTTTAATATTTTTCTTCATCTTGATCTATTAAAATATTGTTTGTGCCTTTTGAGTTGATGTTGTTATCGTTGATATGGGTATTTTTTTTTGCTAAGCATCTCTGGATGCTTGGAAAATACCCAAGATTTCTGAAGAAATTTTACCTTGTTGATTTTTCTTTCAACTTTCCATTAAAGTTATTTTCTCACAGTCAAATGTCATTAAAATCATTTATATATACATACATTATATATGATTTTTCTTTGGCATTAACAGCCTCTGCAACCCCTTGAATGAGGACATCAGTTTTACTGACTTCATTCCTGGTGTGTTTCAAAATGATATACTTTCCTCCGAACTCAAGAATCCAAGGAAGGCCTGTTGACAAGGCTGTGTACATGAGCCCAGTTTGAAGGCATTTTTTAGCGTTACTAGTATTAAAACAGTGCTTTGTATCCTGTTCTGGCCTTGTCTAAAGGTGGCCTCAAGGTGTGCAAAGTCTCAACAGAGATTTGTTCAGGGGACTGTCGGTGACTGAGAATAATGACTGGATATGAATGGGAATTGGGGATAGCAAATTTCATCCCAGTATGCTGTGCTTCTCTGCCAACTCAAAAATGGTGGTAGCAAGCTGTTAGGATAAAGGTAAAAACAACAACTCTGTAACTGTTCTCCCAAGCATGGGGCTCACTTTGCAGCTTTGAACAAAACCTTGGGATGCTTGCAATCAGAACTATGCTTTGCAGAGTCTTGGCTGAATACTACTGTAGTTTAAAACAGTTAGTCCCCTTTAATAATGTAAACAATGCAGTTAAAAAATGAACAGTGGTAGATACAAGCATTTTGTACTGACTCATCAGTGCCAAACTTACAATAACATGGTTAAAGGCAACATAGAACATAAGGTCTAGTGAGAGCATTAGTTAAACCTGTGATGTATGCAGGAAACCAGCCACTGACAAACCTTATACCCACGGAAGGCGTAGATTGACATACAGTTGTTTCTGCACCCACAAAAGAGGCTTCAATTGATTGGTGGCAACCACTTCGGCAAAATGCAGAAAATAAGAGTCTCTTTGGCGCAGTAGAACTTTAAATGCAGTGTTTGAATTGACTTGGAGACCCACAACTAGTATAGACTTACAGATTGCCAGAGTTGGAAGGGATCTTGTAGGTCATCTAGTCCAACCCCCTACCCAACCAGGAGACCTTACACCATCTCTGACAAATGGCAGTCCAATCTCTTCTTTAAAGCTTCCAGTGATGAAGCTCCCACAATTTCTGAAGGCAAGCTTGGTTGATTATTCTCACTGTCAGAAAATTTCTCCTTATTTCTAAGTTGAAGCTCTTCTTGATCAATTGCCATCCATTATTCCTTGTCCGGCCTTTGGGTGCCTTGGAAAATAGCTTGACCCCTTCCTCTCTGTGGCAGTCCCACAAATACTGGAAGACTGCTATCATGTCTCCCCTGGTCCTTCTCTTCACTAGACTAGTGAAGACAAGAAATAATGGATGAAAACTAATCAAAGAGAGAAGCCACCTGGAATTAAGGAGAAACTTCCTAACAGTGAGGGCAATTAACTAGTGGAACAACTTGCCTTCGAAAGTTGTGGATGCTTCATCATTGGAGGTTTTCAAGAAGAGACTGGACAGCCACTTGTCTGAAATGGCATATGATATTCTGCTTGAGCAGGGAGTTGGACTGGAAGACCTCCAAGGTCCCTTCCAGCTCTATTCTGATTGATTTTCCACAACATTGAAGAAGGACATGCATTTTGAAGACTCAATCCTCTAAGCATGAGCTGGCCAGAAGAGAAGAGCTTGGGATGCTGAGATGGAGGAGATGCTGAAGAGGAATACCAGCCCTGAAGGGGGTCAGGCAAACTGCAGGGTCTTTTTTTCCCAAAGAATAAAACTTTATTTTTGAAATTCAGAATACATTTTCACACCACAAAATACCTTATACATCTATATACTGAATCTTGTATAATCAAACAAGATTCTTTCGTTCTTCATATGATTGTAAATACTCTAAGCTAGGTTTGATATCTACCATAAGCACAATTTGACGGACATATTCAAAGTAAAGACTACTGAATTTTATTCCCTTGTATAAGCAGCCAAGATTGGCAAACTGAGTACTAAGAGCACTCAGAAAGAGGCAACTTGTGGTCATCTAGCATCCCCCTATCATTGACCATGCTGGGTGTATGTATTGAGAACGGAAATTCTGCAACCTTGAGATAAGATGGGTGGCTTAAAAAACAAACATCTCAAGATCTGGTGGGTTTCCACCCCAGTTCTAGAAGCACGGCTGAGAGTAGGATTCACGTGTCTCCATGAGTGGGAATGGTATACCATTTATATTATATTAGAGCTGAGGTGGCTCAGTGGGTAAATGCAGTACTGCAGAGTACCTCTGCTGACTTGTTCAGAAGTTTGAGAGATCAAATCCCACCAGGCTCAAGGTTGACTCAG
>JANHFQ010009836.1:52730-64042 GCA_032468035.1 Aparallactus werneri | reverse complement strand
CTTGCACCATGCAGCTGATCTTCTAAGGAACAGGTAGGCACGGAGGGTGAAAATGGTGGGTGGGCAGGGCTACATTCAGAATATAAGACACACCCTAATGTTCAGCCTCTTTTAGGGGAGAAAAAAGTGCGTCTTATAGTCCGAAAAATACGGTAAGTAGAAATTAGACACAATAAACCCACTTGCTTAAAATGATTTAGAATCTTGCTAAATAGTTGATTGTTCCTCATGGAACCACGAAGCAGTTATTTTGACCTTTAAAGCCCTTCATGGCTTAGGACCAGGTTATCTTCGAGACCACCTACTGCCACCTTTTGCCTCCCACCACCCCGTGAGAGCCTACGGGGTCGGCTTCTTTAGGGTCCCATTGGCTAAACAATGTCGGCTGGCGGGCCCACGAAGGAGGACCTTCTCTGTGGCGGCTCCAGCCCTCTGGAATCAACTGCCCCCCTGGGATCCGGATTATACCTGACCTGCTGACCTTCCGCCGAGCCGTAAAGACCTGGCTCTGCAAGCAGGCTTGGGGGGGTCAATGACTAGAGGCAACGGACGTTTTAGTGTGATCCTACGAAGACTCATATGCTGCATGCTATGCAATTGTTATTTTATTGCTTTGATTTTGCATAGTGTAATTGTTTTTATTTATTTATTATTATTTATTGTTTAAATTTATATCCCGCCCCTCTCCAAAGACTCGGGGCGGCTTCCAGGGCAGAATAAATACAGTATATACAGTAAAAACAATAAAATTAAGCCATATTAAAACTAAAAATATATTAAAATACTTTTAATCCCCCTCCCACCGAGTTAGTCCAGGCCAGCCAGTTGAAATAAATATGTCTTCAGTTCCTTGCGGAAGGAACGGAGGTCAGATGTTGTGCGAAGGGCCGGTGGCAACTGATTCTACCACACAGGCGCCCCCACAGAGAAGGCCCTCCCCCTGGGTCCAGCATGGCGGCATTCTGTGACCGTCAGTTCTCTGAGGAGGCCCTCTCTGTGGGAGCGAACCGGGCGACGGGAAGCTGGAGTGGTCTTTGTTGTGAGCCGCCCGGAGTCCTTCGGGAGCGGGCGGCATATGAACTTGATTAAATAAATAAATAAATAAATAAAGAAATAAATAAATAAATAAATATTGAACTTTCCTCCCACTTCTTTTTAATGCAGAGACAATGCAACCTACGAAGCACCAACATACGAGGAAGTGGTGGCTACTGGCTACTTGTCAGATTCAGCGCCCACAATTTGGACCATTACATCTACTCCGGGAATAACCCAAGGAGAGCCCCCTCCCTATAGTGTGGTTATAGAGCCTCCCGCCCAGGGAGAGACTGTGGTGGAGGCATTGAGTGTCTCAGTGGAGCCAAGTGCGCGGCGGGCCTCCGAAACCGATCTGCACTCCAGGTTGCGCCTCCGACTGTTCCTACCGCCAAGACTGAAACGCTTCGTCTCAGATACTCATGAACTCAAAGGGAGCGAGGAGCGTCTGGAGCGGCTGGAGCCTCTCACTCCACCTCCTGCGTATGAGAACGCGAGTGTGGACGAAGTCTTTGAAGGCCACTTCCAACCTTCAAAACCTTGACCGAAAGGCTGGAGGTTGATACACAGCGCCAGTATTACCACATTACTTCGTTCGAGCCCGTTACCAGCTTGGTGTTGTAGCCTACGCTACATCCGAAACCAAGTTCGTTTGCAAGGCCTTGGCTCTCTTTTATGGAAAAAAATGCATGCATTGCAGACATGCGGCCGTGGTAAGGACTCCTTGGCGTCCGTTGGGAGTTTCTTTCAGGGAGAGGGGAGAAGGAGAAAGGTTCTTAGACATTTCATCTGATATGGTTAGACATTTCCCAAAGTCATCCATATGTTCTTAGCTTAGCATTTGGCTGCCTAGGAAGTGGAGAACAAAAGACAGGTGGGTATACCTGGAGGAGGCAGAGTGTAGACCCAGGTTGTTCACCATTCTGCCTAGCTGATATAAACAGATGTCTGGAGAGAAGGACGAACAGGGCAGGGTAGACAGCCAGTGAAATAAAGATGTTTTAAAAAGCAGTAAGTTCTTTTTAATTTTTTTTTAAAACTTAAGTTTCACTGATAAACGAGTCTAGATCCAGGAAGATTTTAAAAGATCTTAAAAGATCCTCCTGGGAAGATTAAAATCAGCCCATAAAATACATTACAATGGTGATGATTCACCTTCAAACTGGTTTTTCTCATTTTCAGGGTCATACCTGTCATGATAAGTTGTTAGCATTTGCATTAGTCTGGGTTTTCTGCCAGGAGTGGGCATTTCAATCCAAATATTTATTTCAACAATCTCCTGAATGGAAGCTAACTGTAACAATGGACATCTTCTTTAAAATCAAGTAGGGACAAGTAGGAGTTCTGTAATGCAGAGGACAACGCCCAGAGGATACTACTGAAGTGTCCCCTTTCTCCTCTTTCTTTCTATATATATATATAAAAAATGGATGTGTGTGTGTGTATGTATGTTCCAGCATAACTCTGGAATGCCTCGAGCAATTTCAACCAAACTTGGTACACAGATGACTTACACTCTTGAAACAAGTACTGTGGGGGGTAAGACACCCGTAACACCCCTCGGGGTGTGTGTTCCATGAAGGTACAGCCTACAGCGCAGTGGAGTTGCCGTGGTAACGGCTTCACAGTACTCCACAAAGGGGCATTTCTAACGGGGCCTGCCTGCACCAGTTCTGCAGGTTGAGACATTTCTTGATGCTTCTGGGGGCACAGGGAAAACATTGTTAACTAATTTAATTGTCTTTGAAATCAGGGCTCAGGAAGAATTTGCTCTTGCTATAGTCTCTTCAGGAATTGCGGAGACATTAATGGAAGAAGGGAGGACAGCCCTTTCTGCACTTATGGTGCCATTTCACATCGCCATTCCTGTCTAATACAGGACTGGGATAAATAAATATCTGGGCAACGCCAGGTTATCAGCTAGTAGTTAATAGAATAAAAAACTTTGCTATTAATGGAACATTGATGTTTTCTTTCTTTAGATAAATAATGACTAAAGATAGCTTGCCCTTACCAAACAAATATCATCACAGTATACATAGTATCTCTTGAGACAAGAATACCTAAAATGTTTTGCTTTGGTTGAATACAACTATGAATACAATCAAGCTGTAATTAAGTAATTTTAAGTTCATTCATATTAAATCCATGTGTTATTTTCTTTCTTTCTTTTCTTTTCTTTTCTTTCTTGTCCAGTCATTGTAAGAGATTGAAGGAAACTACTTTTGTGAAACTGCAATTTCTTATTTCTTGGAAACAAAACTGGAAAATAACATAGGAATTGCTCACTTTATATTTGTATTATGTTATGTTGTTGTATTATATAGTTAGTTTTCTGATATTCAGTTAAGACACTAAATCTCTAATTCATTGCCTGAAATTCAGCTCAACGTACATTGTTATATGTTGTCAGTTATAATACACACATACACAACAGCACATATGCTTAAATATACATGCATGCATATTTAAATATGTATACAGTATGCCTACTTTAAGGAAACCTCAAACATTTGGGATAGCTAATAAAAATATGTATATGGTTTTATATATCTGCTGAAACAATTGAATAATGTTATGTTTATTTTAAACTGCAGATATTTGTCTATATATACATTGTGCATTCAAAAGTCAGGTTTTCCAAAAGATTAACCTATTGTAATAGGAATCAGAGTGTTTGGTTGTCAAAATGGAAAAAAAACAACAAATGGCTATGTTATATGTGCACTGATGATGTCACTTGGATAATTAAAGGCCTGCAAGGAAACATCTAAGCTCATAGAGCACCAAGGACCCCACAGCTCAACACTGAGCTACAAATATTCTCTTCTATCGGCATAACATATGGCTAATTGGACAACTTCATACTACTTCAAAATGAAATAAGAAAAAAAAAACACCGTGGGGGATATTCTCATCTTGTTTCAAATCCTAATTACCGCTAGCAAATGACCTGAATTATTACTAATATGTATTAGAAAGCAAAGCTATTTACAAAACAGACATAGCTGAATCAAAAGCATGGCGTACCTTAAAAGGAAAAAACCAAAAGAAAAAAATCACTTTAAATAACTGCCCTCACTAAACCTATTCAGTTGTGCAGCGGAAATAGAAATTGACGTCTATAAAAATATGTATTGAGCTGAGTTGCAGACCAGAAATTAGAGGACAGGTTTATCATCTTAAGTAAAGATCAGAAAAATGTCTCCTAAAGAGAAAGAAAGAACATCAATTCATTGGTTTTCTTTTTTAAAAGAAAGCTATTTTCTACGAATTTTGAAAACAAGAATTCCTACAGTGATCTGATTGGTTTCTTTGTGATTGTTTTGGCTCAGCACCTTCAATCCTCTTTACTCAGGAGGCTAGATGTTAGCCTAACCACTAGCTTCAGAGGGTTTACTTCTTATTAACCTTCCACGCTGTGTTTCCATTTTTAGAAAGAAGTATAACTATATTTCAGCAATGTTCACCTTTTATTATTTACTTCTTAGTTGAGAATTCAACTTTATTTTCAGAAGGATAGTGAAAAGATATTGTAAAATTGCAATATGGATTGTTTGATTTGCCTTTTATAGGTGACTAGCTGTTTACCTGGCATTGCCCGGGTATAGTTGGGGCTGAAACTGATAGTAGATGCATGTGTCACACTGTTCCTTCCCTTCCCTTCCTCCTTTCCTTTTATCCCCTTCCCTATTTCTCTTTTCCTCTACTTTCCTTCCCTTTCCTTCCTCTTTCCCTTGTTTGCTTTCTTTCTCCCTTCCATTTGCTTCTCCACCCTTTCCCCTTTCATTCCCTTACCTTCCTCCTTTCCTTTCCTTTCCTTCCTTTTTTCCCTTCCCTTCCCTTCAAAGCTGTCCCTCCTCCACTTCATGATTTTCTTCCCCCTCCCGCTCCTCTTTATTGTGTTCTTCTCCCTTCCTCTTCCTCCTGCTCCTCCTCTTCATTGTCTTTTCCCAGCGCAGTCCTGCTCCCAGCTTTTCCTGCTCCCAGCGCAGTCTCCTCCATGTCCACTGGTTCCCACATGTGCTGCCAGCCATCCCAACTTGCCTCCCGGTTTTCCTGGCATATGTCATGGGTGGCTGCCATGTGCTGCAGATGGGCAGTGGCCAGGCAGATTGTCGTCTCTGGCATCCCAGAGGCAGGCAGCTCCTGCCGGCCATCTCCGCTTGCCTCCCGGTCTCCCTGGCATATCTCATGGGCTTCCTAGTGCCATGGGAGGACGGCTGCCATCTCCCATGGCCGGGCAGTGGCCAGGCAGATTGTCAGATGCAATGCTCCGTCCCCCATCGCCGGCGGATGAAGCATTAGTCCCAGCTGCATGGTGCTGCTTCCGGCCGACGTGCTTGTCCCCCGCTGCTTACTCTCGCTGTTCGCTGCTTGTTCCAGCTAACCGTGTGATGCACATGCACCACGCATGTGCAGAGCTGATTTGCCATTGTATGGATGGAGGCCCTGTACTTCGGCAGCATTTCTTGGGGTGCAGACCCCCCCAAAACATTAATTACCCCCCAGTGCTTATCTACGGAGGGTAAGGTAAATAAGTGGAAAGTTTAGGCGTGATTGGTGCAGGCATGTGGAAGCGTATATGACACATACAAACTCACAAACACACCCACAGTTCTGTTTTATATATATACATAATAACTAGCTTATTACCCGGCTTCGCCTCAGGATAATGGGGCCTGATGTTCCTCCCTTGCTGTGTTCTCATGCTGCAAGCAGGGAGATGTGCAGCCTACAATTCCCAGCGTTCTTTGCCTGATTTGCATTCCTTGCCTCTATTGGTTGGAGAGGCTCCAATTTGCATATGTCACCTATTTTGGCTGGAGAGCCTGCTCATTCATCCTGCACATGCTCAGTACAACTTTTGTGCTGTTTTTATGCTGGGTGTCCCCTTTGCCAACCTCTTTGGGGGGCAAAGAGCCCCGCTACGCGCTGGTGATCCCCACAGTGCCCATCTTACCACGGAAAGGTATCTATGTGTCATTTTGGGGGGAGATTGGTGGAGGGGTATAGTTTTGTATAGGGCACATACTAACTAGCATCACTCCAGGAACTTCTCTTTTATAGATATAGATTATTATTAAATAAGCATCTTCAAAAAGTTCCATTTTTTAATTTGGAAAGATTTTTTGGGATGTTCCTGCCACCTGAAAAAGGATTACTATTAATGGAAAATGAACTAAGGTGCTATAAATAAATAAAAATAAGTACCGTATATACTCGAGTATAAGCTGAGTTTTTCAGCACCCAAAATGTGCTGAAAAAAATCACTCTCGGCTTATACTCGAGTCAGCTGATTTTTGGGACCTAAGGTGATGTGCGTGAACCGGAAGCTAAAACAGCTGATTTTTGGGGCTAAATTGATGCCCCAGCTTATACTCGTGTCACTAACTTTTCCCAGTTTTCGTGGGTGAAATTAGGTACCTCAGGTTATACTTAGGTCAGCTTATACTCCAGTATATACAGTAATAAGCACTATAATTTTCACTTCTAAAAGCAAACAGAAATGAAAACGATATAGCATTAATAACAATATTATAGTAGTTCCTGAATGATGATTGTAAAATTCATTAAGTGAAACCTCATGTGACTACATATGATTTTATGACATTTTTGCCCTAGTCGTTAAGCAAATCTCCTGATAAGCAGTGGTCATTAAGTGAGACATCACATGACTGTGACTTGCAACTTCTTGCAGGCTTCTCCACTGACTTTGCTTGACTGCATGATGCTGTAACTGCCATAAATGTACAACGACTGCCAAGAGCATTCACATAAATCAAATTCACATGAACTCTACCATTTGTGCAAGTCACTTTTATCAGCACAGTTGCCAAATAAATGGTTGTTAAGTGAGGACTCTTACATGTCCAAAGACAGAGGGTATATTTTCAAAGTGACTGAGACCCAAAAAAGTTCTAACACATGCCTAAAGATTTGCTTTCAATTTGCAAATTTGCAAAGTATTTTACAATCATTTCAACATGATGAAATGATGAAGACATCTAAAATATGTCTGTGGAGATTCTCAGTCATCCAGGTCATGGTTGTTCCAAAAGTGCTTTTTTAAGAGGCAACTGGCCTTTCTTTGTTTTTCCTTGAAGACATTTTGCTTCTCAACCAAGAATTGAAAAGTTTCTTGAAAAAGCACCATTGGGACAATATAAAATATAGTTTATTTTTATAGGCTTTTTTCAGTTTTAACTGTTAAGATTGTACACAAATGCCCAATGAACCAAATGAACCAAAAGCTGCTTTTTTTCCCCTGAAAGCTCCCAGATATGTATATGTAATGCGGAGGATGGCCTTGAAGGGCAGAGGGAAGATCGATTACCAAGGCAACAATCAGATAAATGATGCTTCAGCCCATGCCAAGAAAGTCATTTATGAAAACGCCTAAGACATTATCTTCTTCACATGAAGATAAAAGAGAGAGGAAGAGAATCACATTCTGACATGCAAGGTTCTGTTACTACAGCTGTTCTAGTAAAAGTATCTGCGCAGTATCTGATTCTCAGTCTTACTTTAGCATAAAGCGTTGACAGTATATTTCCCAGTTGTAACATGGTTCCCAGGCAGGACAAAGGCTGATTAATCTTAGCCTTCTATGCATCACTATGTCAGCCCTTCAAGGTAGGCAAGATCAAGAAACAGGCATTATTACAGTAAAATAGCAGATTCTTGAAAACTGTCAGTTTCTCTTTCATCTTACATCAAACAAAATGGGGGCATCTAGAATTTGTCACATTTTCCTCTGTCTCAGGACTGAGTAATCTTTTCTCAAATTCATCTTTAACCATTCAGCCATTTCTTCTTCATTCCCACAATCAGGCTTACGGTACTTTCTTTCACCCAATGTAAATCTATTGCTTTGGGTTAAGGTTAGGCAGCAGAATGACTGGGGCTAAGAACAGATACTCTAAAGAGAATGACCTGCCATCAATATCTTATTGACTTGCTCTTACTCTTTGAACATCCTAGAAATAGTTTCATTACTGACATTTCAGGTCCACTTCAGGCCTGCTTCAAGTTAATGTTTAACTGTGCTTTCTGGACTGACTCTGTGCCTATAAACTTCTGTGTAGACTACACCTGCTTTCCACAGAAGATTATAAGCGAACATTGTCGCCCATGCAAGAATCAGAATGACTATTCTGAGGATACTTCGTAGTACTAAACTCCAGTCCAAGAACAATCTAATGGCATCAAGAAACATCTAACTTTGGGAAAGAAACCCGTAGACTGTCAATTCCAGCAGCGAAGGCATGGCCAACCTTTATTCCATTAGGAACCTGGGATCTTCATTCCATTAGGGATATACCATTATGCTATTTTTAAGGCATTAGAAAAGAACTGTCCAGGTTCTATGTGACATTGGTCTCAAATATTTTACTAAACATGCTGAAACATTATCACAGTCATCATCATTTCATTGGACAAACTGGATAATCCTGGTGACTATAAATTCAGAATTTAACACAATATTCCTTGATTTTATTCTTCTACAAACACTTTAAAGAAAAAAAATCAAACCATGTAACTAAACATTTTTAAGATTGTGACTTAAATTTATTAACATTAGCCTGTGAGAAAAAAAATGAGAGAATTGTGTTTGCACACCAAGATTTTTCTTTTCTAGTTTGGTGGCATTTGGGACAAAAGCAATTATCTGACTGACATATAGAGATGGAAAGCATACAGAGAGATCCTTGCAAAGCAAAACTGGAAAAGAGATCAGCCTTAGAGTGTATCTTCACTTGCAGGATATCCATTTTGGCTCCAGACATGTGAAAACTGCTTTTCTATAGCACTGAGAAACTGCAGACTGGTTTTCTTACTTAACAATATTAATTAAAAGCATCACCAAAGTGCATCATATAAGTAAATCAAATCCTAAATGCTCTATTTTGCAAATTTCATGGGCCACCAGGGATAATTTAAAAGGGCAATTATATAAAGTTGGTGCAGTTTGGAGAATCAAATGACATTTTCAGCTTTATGGTACTTGATCATCTGACTTCTTTTTCCTGCTGTCCACTGAGGCCTACATTTTGCATTTTTATGGTCAAACATGACCAACATTTTTATTTTAAAAATAGTATTTTCCTGTTTTTAAATTTTGGTGTAAATTTTGATTCACATTTTTCACTGTTTATCTTTCCTATGAACCATGCACATATAAAGAATGTTAGTGAGAGGTTGTGATTTAAAAGTAGAGATACAACCAGGGGTGGGTTTCAAATTTTTTACCAGCTGGTTCTGTGGGCGTGGCTTAGTGGGCATGGCTTAGTGGTCAGTTTTTTAAAGAATTTAAAAAATTTAAAAAAATATATATTTTTGGGCCCTCCCACTCACCTGCATATCATAGCTACCTTTATTTGCTCTGTTTGTAGCATAGCTGATGGGCGGGACAGTGTGCCATAGCTGTTTTTCCACCTGCAGGAAGCCCCAGCCTAGGTGGAAAAGCAGCTCAGCTGTGTTCCAAACACAGCGAATAAAGGTAGCTATAGACTGCAGGTGGGTGGGAGGGCCCAGCAGCCCCCCCCCAAAAAAACCAGCCAGCACAATTACTAGTTCCCCAAACTGTGCAAAATCCAACAAACAGTTCTCCCGAACAGGGCCGAACCAGCTGTAACCGACCCCTGGATACAACATAAAAGCTGCAATTATACAAGACGAACAAAAGTAGTTCTGCCCTGATTATTTATAGTCCCAGAATGCTATGTCCACATTGTTGCATCCCACTTCTGTAGCAGAGCTAGTAAGTACATTATTTGTAGTAGCAGCTCATGAAAAATACAATAGAGAAACTGCTAGTGGCAGAAACATTTAACTTTCTCGTTAGCTTTCCTCCCCCATGTGGCACTTTAGCACCCACAAGTTGTTTATTATGTTCTGTGCCAGGCAAAATTGATTAAATGGGGCTCTTAAGAATCAAAGCGTTATAAATTCATGAAAATACAGCAAGCAATAAATTCCATGGAATTAAAAGCTTACTAGCACTATTAGCATTTCAGGGTGTTTGCATTGTTAATACCAATGTACAAAATATGCTGCTCCTGTAATAGAAGTCAAGCCAATGCGACATATGCATAGGCAATAACATTTTTATAGAATGTCATCACTGCTCACAGATTTTTTTTCCCCTTCAGACCTGAAATGTTCATTAATGTTTTAAAGAAAAAATTGAAACAAACGCAGTGATCTGTAGAGTGCAGCAACTTCTACTGCTTAGCATTGGAAATTCAGGTCCCAATTTTGATTGTAAATCAAGGACTATACACATAAAGAACTGATATTCAATCTTCTCCAAGATACTGTTTTACCCAATATCTTTCTAACATTGGTTAAACTATGTGAACAGCAAAATGCACTGTATTTTTCAGAGTATACCAGAGTGTACCGGAGTATAAGACGCACCTTAGTTTTTGGGGAGGAAAATAAAAAAAAATCTGCTTCTGCCTACCAGCATCCATCATTATTCATCTGGCTAGCATCCTTGCAGCAAACAGCCTGGTCAGACTGTTTAGTGATCCAGCTGACCAGAGCATATAGGGTTTCATTATTATGTAGCCTACAGTACACATAATATACAAATAAACTCAAAATCTCCAACAGCAACAATCGCACTTTCTATTTGGCTTCATTCAGAGAGTAACCATCAAAAGAAGTCTTTATCAAAATCTGCCACTTATTGACTTACTGATGCTTTGTTGTTGAAGAAAAACTCTTAAGAAAACAAATAAATAGATCATAGAAGAACTAAATCTTGCAGGCACAAATTATGCTATTTCAAACACATTATGGAAAGCTTTGCTTTCTGGAGATGACTACAGTATAAGGCCAGACAAGGTGGAAGAAAAGGGGGGGGGATAGGATAACCAGCAGCAAATGAAGATGAGTACACTGTTTTGGAAGACCTGAAGTGCCAAGTTGGGTTAACATCTCCCTGGAGAAAGCCTATCTATAAGATATTAAAAGTTGACACCAACCTGATGGCACATAATCAAACAAGAATGTAGACGGGATTGATTCAATAGATACTGTGCACTTGGAGTTTCAAAAAGCCTTTGACAGAGTACCTCAACAAAAACTCCTAAGCAAATTCAGCTATGCAGGGTTAAGAGAATAGATACAGTTTTAAAAATGGAAATAAAGAAATAAGGGCGGGGGGGAGAATAAATGGGAAGTGTTTGATTTGATTGATCTGGAGTACAGGTGAACACCAAGATGGCCCTATTTACTGATTTCACTAAACTGTTTGGAATGGTAAA
>JANHFQ010009830.1:0-13927 GCA_032468035.1 Aparallactus werneri | reverse complement strand
CACCGGTGTTAAAGGAGAAATTCCTGGCATTAACTGGTATCTCTCTTTATTCCATAATTCCATCAGATTTTTTAAAATGGATCTTCCTTGCGATTTTTTTGATGTCCTTTTTGAACCAATATGTTTCTATAGGATCACCTAATTCCTTTAACTTTTTCAATTCTATATCACTCCATATTAAATTTCTAGTCGCTACTATCTTATAAATATCTGGATCCACCCTTAATTGATTGGCTAACAAATAATTTCTAATATTTGGGAGATTTAGCCCACCTTTTTTTGATGATTTATACCACAGAACTTCACTTGTTCTCGCTCTCTTGCCTCCATTGCAGTATACCTCCAACAATCTCTGTATTTGCTTAAGTTCTTAATTTGAGAATTTAATTGGGATCATCCAAAACAAAAAAATAATTTTTGGTAAATTTTCATTTGTATCGTTGCAATTCTTCCAAAACATGATAATTTTTCTTTCTCATATTTTTCTACTTTATTTTTTATGTCTTTCTGTAGTTTTTATTGTTTATTTTCTTTAGCTCTTGAATATTTTTTAAGATGTCAATACTTAAATACTTAATACTCTCTACTATTTTTAATTTATACTTCTCTTTCAATATATCCATTTCTTCTTTACTATGATTATATCACATCATTTCAGATTTTTTCCAATTAATTTGTAATCCGCTATATTTCTCAAATACATTCAAATGTAAATATATCCTCTCTATGGTAATTATGGGGTGTCAAAGTATAAGCTTAACAATGCATGAAAGTAACAAAATTTGAACCAGAAAAAAAATGAACTGATGCCATTTAAGTTGTTTTGGGATGCATGAAAGTAGGAATCTATAGAACTCTGACAGTTTATTTTAG
Organism: Aparallactus werneri; assembly: GCA_032468035.1. Taxonomy (NCBI): domain Eukaryota; kingdom Metazoa; phylum Chordata; class Lepidosauria; order Squamata; family Lamprophiidae; genus Aparallactus; species Aparallactus werneri. Next base: position 13,054 of record JANHFQ010009830.1, on the reverse strand, counting down.
ATTAGGATGAAAGGTGATGATAGAAGAACTAGACTAGAAACTAGGAATGGGTTTTGTGGAAAAAATAATGGCTTAAATGTTATCAGGGGAAAACATTTTGCTATGTACAGTAGTATAAATGGATTGGTGGGAACAAGATGAGATGATACAGAAAAGGTAATTGGGTCATTCAGAAACCCAAGAATGAATGAAAATGCTGAGAATCTGTTCAGCATCTGTTTTAAAAATGTATGTTTTGAATACAGAATTTAAGGCATAAAATACACATAGAAAAGGAATGAATGAAAAGGCATAAATGTTTTAATTGATTATTATGAAAGAGGGAGAGATTTAATAAAATATACAACAGTGATGTGCAGCAATCTGAACATTTTTTGGGAATGGCAAGAGTAGATCACAGCAAAAAATGAACATGGAAGAAAAGGAAATTTATGAAAAAAAACCCTAGAATACAAACAGAATAACTATATGAAGACGAAGTAAAAATCTTGTTTTAAAATCTACTTATGTCTATGAACAGGTATTACTATCCCAAAAGAATAGATGGAGAATAAATGTAAGTAAAAGAATAAAGAATTTGCTTATAAAATAATATAAAAAGAAGTACACAGAGTAAACAAAAATATGTAGTTCAGCTAAGGGGAATTATGAAAAACACTTGTGGATTGATGAAGTGAAAGAGGCTGTGAAGGAGAAAAATGCTTTTAAGAGAATAAATGCTTTAAAATGAGTGTAGGGTAAATATTATAATATAACAGTACAGAATAAAAACAATAATAGCAAAGGTAGACAACGAGAACAAGAAACAGGATTAAAAATCATGGAAAATGTTGAATGATTCTGATGGAGATTAGATTAAATTATTTTGGAAGTTGAATTAAAAAGATCAAACTAATTTCTATGGTCCTATTTTCTCAAAAGATTAAAGATCTAATTTGCATTGCTACTTAGCAGATTGCCTACAGAAGTACGGTTTATGTGCATAAGTCTAATAAAATATGGGAATCATTTATACAAAACAGTTAAAGTATGATAGTTTCATAAGTGTATTAGATAACTTTGTATGTGTGAGTATACATTTTAATGGTTTTAATTTAATATGTACTTTTTAAAAGGGGGTGAGATTTCCACTGTGAGTGAATTATGCTCCTCCCTCTGTTTATACACTCTCTCTGTCTCTGTCTCTCTCTGTCTCTCCCTCCCTCCCGCTCTCTTTTCTGGGATAAAAATATTTTGATTCATCTAATCTAATCCAATATTTATTTAATGCTAGAAATCCAGATCAGAAATATATCAAACAACAAGCTCTCTAGTTTTGAAGCTTTCTAAAAATAACAAACACATGCTTTTATCATTAAACTATTTTTTAAAAAACCCTCTTAACATATAAGGTATTTTAAGAATGACACACAAAGATTGACTAATCTGTGAAATCTGTGAAATTACTTTTGAGCTGGAAACCAGGAGAATAAACCTTAGTTTAGTCAACGGACAGAGCCATTTTAATGCTAAAACCTTGATAATGTTACTTTGTGGTCCATATACTAGTTAGGAGTGTGATTATTTTGGCATTCCTTTCCAGAAAAAATGGTTGTAAATAGTTTGACTTATTTTGGAAAAGTACTCCTGCCAAGTACAAGTTTGTGTGTGAGATTGGCTGCTGGGTAATTTATTATTTTTTCTAATATTTGTTGACCTAAGGTGACTTTTCCATATGTATCCATTCAGAGGATTACTTCAAGATTTTTTAGCCTGAGAAGGAAATGGCACATTGCATCTGACCTCTTTTTTCTCCCTTTTTTTTGTTATGAAACAAATAGAACAAAACTGACTAGAAAAACAAGTATACAAGGCAATCCTGCTTGCTTGATTCAGTGTATAAAGACATAGCTTCCTGTCTGTGATATTTGCCAGAAGAGGAGATATTAGGGAACAACTACAGCAATTTAAGTCAATGACTTCCACTCAGTGTCAAAGAGCATGCATGAGGTCAACATTCATGTTAGGCTAGTGTTTCTTTACATATTTTCTAACTATGTTTTCCAATTTGAAAGAAAACTAAATTTCTTGGTTCTGTTTTCCAAAAGAAAAGGAAGTTTTGAGGTTTTTTATGCAGGGTGAACACCAGTGAGAAAAAGTGTAAGCCATAAGTCCACGCTCAAAAGAGGGAGATTTCTCATATTGAAAGTTTTGATGAGAGGGTCACCAGCTTTCCCATCTTCCATTGCAAATACACACTCGAAACGTTCCTTCTTGGCTGTGACTTTGACAGTTGTGTGAATGCCCTATGAATTGTTCCATGAGATTCTTGGGCCAATTAGGATTTCCTTCTCTGTGTGGAGGTGTTTTGTACATGGATCATCTGTAAGCTCACAGTGATTGTTCAGATAGCTGCCAAATCCACAACTGTTTGGAGGCCCATTACAAGGCTATCCACTCATACATTCCTTCAACATGTGACTGGGTTTGAATGAACCCTGTAAACAGGAGGCCCTATAGAGAATGATAAACTATCTGCAACTTTATGAAACAAGAAGTTCACAGAGAGAATGGCTGTGAGCAATTGGCTAATGGCCAGGGTTAAATTGAGTGCTAAACTGAACGTTAAACTGAGACAATTTCTGATATAGTATTCCAGAGAAGCTAATATTCATAATTCCTTGGGAATAAGTCAGTTATAAGTCAGAAATAAGTTATTTCACAGGAAGCATGCATAGGATCAGTCAGCATTTAGAAGTAATTCTCTCCAGGGAACCTTTATATGAATTGTGGGTGAACTCTTATTTTGTAATATGAGATCAATGCTTCTCTTGATCTATGATACTGAATACAGCCCAGAAATCACACCAGCATTGATTAACCTTTTAGCATGTTTTTTAAGAATTGGGGATCCCAAAACTATAAGTAATATAAGCAGACAATCAAACAGTGCACAACACCTGGCTGTTATTTATTTTCTACCTGTATTTCACCTTTATTATTTTTACAAATAACTCAAGGTAGTAAACACATCCAACACACCTTCCTCCTCCTATTTTTCCCACAGCCATGTGGGTTGGATTGAGAGAGTGATTGGCCCAAAGTCTCCCAGCTAGCTTTCACAGTTAAGACTGGACTTGAATTCACCGTCTCCAGCTTTCTAGCCTGGTGCCAAACTGGGTCTCAGGATGAATCCAGATTAGTACTCGCAAAATACATTGTGTTAATATTTTTATTCCAGCCAGGTTGGACCACATGATTTGAAGAACCTGCAAGAGGGTAGACATTTTTTCCAACCCATGCTTCTCAGTTATTGTCATCTTAAAAGTTTCAGCAACAGGCTCTTAGTATGTTGTTGGTTCCCCAACATCATGTTTTGGCTATAACCCAGGTGTGATTGTTTGGTTTTCTTTGGTTCAACTTGATACAACCTACAGACTCTTCCTTGGTCCATTTGGCCTCACTTTCCTTTCCAAGAATCAGACTCTTTGCTGTTTCTACAGTTTTATATTCCTTGACATTTAAAGTAAATATTCATTCACCCATTCACATTTTGGAGTTTGTACTCTGGTTTAAATGAAATACATTTAAAACTTTGGTATATAGACATATATTAATACTCCCATGGCCTCTGTTCTGAGAAAAGGAGAAACATAAGCCTTTTTTTTACTGTACTGACATAGAATTATTATACAAAGTCCAGTTGTTTTCATTTTTATTTTAAAAATCTGGGTATCTTGAATAAAACTATTTCATTTCTACAAAAGATTGGCATATCTTGCCTGAGGATTAGTTCTGTGATGGCAATAGGATAGCCTGACTGTAAAGAAGAGAAATGTTGGACTTCTCAGCAATTATATTTTATAGTGTGGTTCTGAAAAATTTATTTAATTTATTTATTTATAATTTATAGCAAGAGTTACTGGCTTAAAACAAAGACTTGCGGTCCTCAGATTAAACTTGGCATTGGGTGGAATATTCACAATGGAACCTAGAAATGAGCATCAAACAACTATACACTTACTTTTTCTCCTACTATTCAACTGTAATAGTCCAAAAGGTAGGGTTACTAGATATGGATCACAAAAACTTGGACAAGTTTTTATTGCTGCCATCTGCTGGTCTCCTGGATTTTTGCAGCTCAGATCCAGCAACCCAAATTTCCCCAAATTATTTTGAAAAGGTTCTTAGGGAGAAACAGAAGCAAACTAATTTTGACTATAACTTTGAATTCTATCTGAACAATTAATGAATGGTCACATTTTAGAACATCTAAGTAAAGTTTATAGGGAACATGTAGCTAGAAATCTCCTTTCTACATGTAGTAGAAATCTCCTTTTCTGAATCTTCTCAATGATGCCTAATAAGTGAAAAGTGTGATACAAAGACTTTTAGGCTCAAGTTGTGCAAAAGTAGCCAAGGTTCTTGAAAGTAGGGATGTATCTGACTTGGGGTGTTTCATTTAGACTTTTTGCAGGTGAACAGATGTGGTTCCATTATTATACCACACTTGCAAAATGTATTTTGGCCATAGAATTTACCATCCTGAAAACTTTTTGGCATAATGTTGAAAAACAAAATAAATAAAATTTCCAGTTTAAAAGAAGAGGCGATGTTCTAGCCCTTAGGTTGCTAACAACAGTTTGAAAGTGTTTCAGGAAAATGTGGGAAGGAAGATGGCCAACCTCGTCAGCAGTACCAATGCTTCCTGCTGGAGCAAATCTTTTCTCTGGAGCAGTCAGGCCTTGAAATAAAAAATTCTCATGAGGGAAAAGAAGTTTAGGAAAAAAATTAGGTGTTTTCCACAAACTTATATTTGAAACAGATGTGTAGAATAAAATCATTAAAAAGTGTAACTGCAAATGCTATCAGTTAAATGTGGATAAGCTCTACGGTTTTGTAAGAATTATTCCTAACAACAATCAATATGTGAGTTTAGGCATATTTTAACCGTGAACTCACAACTTCTTGAAGCTGAGTTTGAGTCCAGTATCAGCAGTTAGGGGGCTGATTTTAAAGAGAGAAAAAATACGGTAAGAATATACTTTGTGGTTCCGTTCCTGCAGTGTGGTCTTGTTTTGCCTACTCATCACTCAAAAATTGCTTTATTTAATTAAAAAGAGCAAGAGATGTAGGAAGTTGATCCAAGTCAGAGGTAAGATAGTGGCCATTGGTTTTAATTCTTTGAAAAGCTGTGAGATAATGTTCCCCAGACAGCTTGTATTTGGAGATCTGTTCAAGTCTGGTGTGAAAATGTGTTTGTGATGAAGTTGCCCATTAGCAGCATTATTTGGACAGCAGGCTTAGCAGGTAACATAAAGCATCTGGTAATAATCTTCCCCACCAAGGCGAGATCTTTCTCCTTACACAAGTTAGAGTAATTATTTTTGAATGTGCAGCTCTGCATTACAATGCAGAATTATTATGCAAATCAGTTACCTCTTTGTCCTTTTGGATGATGTATTTTCTTTTCTTTGTAGTGCTGCATAAGTAACAGGGATAACTTGGCTCAGGAACCTGGCTTTTTGCTCTGGAAGTAATCCTAGCCAATCCATAGTTTTCTGGAGATAGTCCAGAATGATTTCATACTTACAGTCAGTCTGGAACAGGATTGGGAGCACTGAAACTCTGTTCTCCCCTCATTGAACACCAGAAAACTATAAATGTCTACACCTTTAATGTACAGCTAACTGAAATATGACATTTCCAAGCAAGATATATCTATATGAGGTGATCAAGCATGACTAAATGTACCAGGAAAGGAAATTTAGCATGGGGCTTAATAAAATCTTGGAATAAGAACTTAATTTTGTTTCCAGGCTTGTTTGCTCCACCCTAGGTAAATAAAAATCTATTCCAAATGCTGCCTTTTAATCTGGGCTTCAGATTTATCTGATGCACATCTTGAATAGGCTGCTCTCCTGTTCAGATGGCTGGCTCGTATTGTGTCGTACTGCCTCTTCAACATTTCCATACTTTCATGGTTAATATTTTTCTGTGCTGAGTTACTTGATCCCAGTGTTTATTTCACATATAAAATATTCCAAGTGAATCATGGGAAAATTTTCTTCCCCATTTATCGCTAATGGTCTTAAGCTTAATGGCAAATACACTAAATATTCCATTTCCATGTTCTAATTCCTGTTTTCCATAACTTTTAAGTGTTTCGTGTCATCTAGGTGTTTTGATTCCCAAGGAGAATTATATGTGATTTTTATTTCATATCCCTAGAGCCCTGGAAATACATTAGAAATGCTGCAGGTATGAGTGCATGACCGGTGATGAATGAGACAGGACAGATTCAGAGGTTCATATGCTACCCTAACTGCCCATGTCACAACTAACATATGGACATAAGACGACCTGTTTGGTGGATAAGCTTCCCAGAGAGAGATTGTCATTGGCTCAGCATGTAACTGCTTCTAGTGTGTAGGTTACAGATTCACAGATTGACAAAGTTGGAAGGGACCTTGTAGCAGGGGTGGGTTTCTACCGGTCTAACAACCGGTTTGCTTGGTGCAGGCATTTTGCATGCCAAACGCACGCTGCGTGCGCGTCACTTTGGGCCCAAAAACCAGCGATTTAGCTACCAGTTCAGGCAAACCAGTAGCTAAATTTAGCCAAACTGGTAGCTAAATCAGCTGATTTTTAGGCCTAAATTGATGCACGTGCATTATCTTAGGCCCACAAATCAGCTGATTTAGCTAACGGTTTGGTTAAAATTAGCTACAGGCTTGCTCCGAATCAGTAGTTAAATCAGCTGATTTCAGGGCTAAGGTGATACTTGTGCAGCATGCGTTTAGCTACTGGTTCATTGAACTGGTAAATGAAAAAAAAGTTTTTTAAATTGGGCCCTCCCACTCGCCTGCACGCCATCGCTACCTATATTTGCTCTGTTTTCAGCATAGCTGATGGGCGGGGCAGTGTGCCGTAACTGTTTTTCCACCTAGAGGCTTCTGCAGGAAGTTTGTTTCTTTAAAAAACAAACTTCCTGCAGAAGCCCCAACCTAGGTGGCAAAGCAGCTCAGCTGTGCTGCAAACACAGCGAATAAGGGTAGCTATAGAGTACAGGTGGGTGGGAGGGCCCACCAGCAAAAAAAAAACCAAAATGGCTGACCGGAACTAAAACAGCTGATTTTTGGGTAAAACAGCTGATTTTCAGGACTAAATTGATGCCCGTGCAGCCCGCGAATAAAGGTAGCTATAGACTGTGGGTAAGTGGGAGGGCCCAGCAGCCCCCCCCATTTTTCCCAAAAAAACTGACCAGCGCAATTTACCAGTTTTCCAAACTGCGCAAAATCCAACAAAATGGTTGTCCCAAACTGGGCCGAACTGACTGAAACCCACCCCTGCTGGTAGCCAATTTCAGTACATTTGCATGTAAAAACCTTTTTTTACTTTTCTGGAGTCTTGTGAAACTTTATTTCTGTCCCACTCATGATCCTCTCTTTATGGCCTTGTTTTGTGGGTCTCTGCACTTGTTGGATGTTGTGAACTTGCTTTCGGTTGCAGACTGTGGTCCCCATTTCTCAGGTCTGCCTCTCAGCTATTCTTGCAACTCCAAAAATTACAGGTTTTTTTGTTGCTGAAGTGCTTGCTTCAGAGGTTCCTCTTTCCCACTTCTTCTGGTTTGATTCCTTTCTTGCTACAGCAACACATTCTTGGTTTTTCTCTTCCAATGTATGGGGCAAACTCCAGAACTAAGAGGATATGCAGTTGTTTTAATCCTTCTTCCATGACTCTTGTTCCCAGGAAGGAGGGAAAAGAAATGCCTTCTCATTCTGGGTGGGAAGGGTAAAGGGAAGGTCCTGTATGGGATTCTTTGGTGCTCTCTGAACTTTTTTTGTTTTCTTGCTAGCACTGATGGTGTTATCTAGTTTGGTAATGAAATGTCTGAAAGAAAATAACCAACGTTCAACCTACAAATATTCTCTTCTAAGGTCCTCTATCTGTTGTGGATGGCTGTAGACTCTCCTTGTTTCTGCTGGACTAGAGAGGGTGCTGGGCCCTGCTTTTTAGAGTCCTGTGCAGGTTGCTTGCTGGAATTGATCCCATTTATTTCCCATGCTAAATTGCATTTGATCCTGATAATTTCTCCATTGACTTGGCCCTCAATCTTCACAGGACAAGAATCCTCCAACACACTCACGTGCCATCAATATTTTTCTGTCATAAATGTAAATTTGGGATTGTGGGGTCCTTTATGCTACTCCAAGCTAGGTGGTTTTTTATTTTTTTTAATTTTTCTTTTTTTATTGGACTTTTATACCAACCCTCTCCCCAAGGACTTGAGGCAGCGCGCAAATATAAAACCATACAATACAAATATTAAAAATTAATTAAATCATGATTAATGAATGGTAAAAATAATTTAAAATTTAAGAAATTTAAGAACAGTTAAAAAGGCCCGACGTGTGACCCTAAAGTATTTGCTGGAACAACCATCTTCAGGGCACGATGGAAGGCTCATAGGTCAGGGATCACTCGTAGCTCTGGTGGTAAGGTATTCCAGAGGGTAGGTTTTCTTGCAGACATTTCATTACCAAACTAGCTAACAACATCAGTGGTATAATGTTTGGTAATGAGGTGCCTGCAAAAAAACCATCAACCTCAGGGAGCACCAAGACTTCACTGTTCAATCCAGAGTTACAAATATTCTCTTCTATCAAAATCAGGAATCCTCAGATGGCCTTAAAATCCTAGGTTGAGGAGAAGGGTAGATAGACTAATGACAGATGAATTTACTGCAACATAGCATCTCACACATCAAACTCCCATAATGCAGAATAACATTTCCACGTTTTATGTTAAGGTCAGCTGTATATGCTAGGTAGAGATCAGCTGCACAATCAATCTTGGTTTAGTTTTTTTTTTTCATTTTAAGGACAAGGCATTGTGAAATGTCTAAAATACTTAATACCTTACCTAGTCACTTAGTTCCATCAATAGCATGAGTGACTTGCTTTGTGATAAATGTTCACCCCGTACAAGCTTAGTGACATGATTCATGTAAATTTTACCAACATGGAAGTAAACAGAAAATATATGACGTTTGCATATGGGAACACAACAAAAAACCTATTTGGTAAACCTATTGTCCTATTGTTCTGAAAATATACATCTGTAATACTCTAGCTGAATATGAAATCTAATTAACAGCACATGAGCTGGTACATTTGGATGGAAAAATTATGTAATAACACTGCTAATTGTTTAGCAGTTATAGTAGGATAAATATATTTTCATATTTAAATAATGAATGATTTTATAATTGGAACTATACAGTAGATTGGGACTCAGCCTCTGAAATTCTTTCACTTTCATAGTAGTTCTTTGTAAAACCTACATAAAACATCTAGTATTATTAGGTTAATAATAACCTTAAGTATTAATAATAACTTTAATTATTAATAGTTAATAAGTATTAATAACTTTATTATTACATATTTTTCTTTGTGGACAGTTAAATTAAGAGTTCAGGATAGTTATTTCTAACAGCTGATCAAGAAATATTTGGGCTGGTTCAATTGCCTTTGAGTTGCCTCAGGGAGGTGTTTCACTTCATGATTTTGTCAACAAATTATGTTGTATGTCTCTTTGGGTTGAGAAAGCACAAAATGTGACCATTTGGCTCTTAGAACTGAGGGTCCATCCAGCTTTAATGGGGTGATCGCTTATCAAAGAAAGTAGTCCCTCAAAGACCTCCATAAGTTAAATAAATTTATAAGATAGCTTTAGATACTGCAATTGTTATTTAGATTCTATGTAATATGTAATAACTAAGCAGAGACCTAGTACATAACGAATATGATGCTTTTTTCAAAGAGACTGACAATAAAAACAGTTTTTATTTATCTTTCTATCACAGCACTGCTCTGAGATTCTGATTTGAAGGGCAATATGATTTGGCGTGTTTATGCATGCACGTAAAGCCCCTTCCAGAAAGTGCTTAAACAGCTGCGTCTTCTCCAGTTTGCATGCTGCTTTCCACAGTGGTTGCATAATGCTGAGAAATATGTGCTTTGTTTAAGACGTGTATTATGTCCTCACATGCTCCAAATAACATTTTGGCCTTTGAATGTGGGTTTTTTCCCCCCCAGCATGATTCTCTACTTCCAATTTACAGTGTTATCTGAATAGCTGTGTTAAACATGGAACTAGACAATTTGTCCTCAATTTCATTTCTTCAAATAACTGATTCAGTATTTGCTTCAGCTCCTTTTTCTAAAGTTTCCGTAAACATCCAGAATGGCTTTGTGTGAATAAAGGTGGCTTTATGTATATTCTCAAGGAGGAAGAAAAACATTTAGATTACAATCCTATAATTTCGAGTAATTTCAGGGTAATCAAAAATTGGATTGCCATAGTTTCAAATAATCATATACAGAGTCAGACTTATGATAAAAAGTATAACAACCCTCCCAATTAATCTTAAAATAAAGAAGCAGAAAAATAGCTATTGTCTCTGTAATTCCTGTGGAATTTTGTACAGTCACAAAAATGATTGTTTTACTATATTTTATGCTACATCTCTTGATTAAAATCAACAGACATTATCTATTCAAAACTATATGATGTTGCTAGTTACAGTGACAGCATCTATAGGATCAGATGGTGGCATTTATAGGATCTTGCTGGTTTTGTTGGAATGGAAAAAAGCATGTTGGAAAAGCAATGTCATGACAATTTGCTGGAGGAACTTGTTCGGCCGTGGTCCCTGCTCTGCCCTGCCCTGTGGAACATTCTACCATCAAAGGTGAGATTTGCTGTCAGACTCGGCCTTCTGGTTTCCTGGAAGAGTGTTAAAACTTGGTTTTGCTGTTTGGCTGGGGGTATTGGTGTGGTCTCTCTTTGATGGAGGTGGCTGACGAACTAAGAAGATATGACCCTTGGGCCATCCATTCCCCTGATTCTAACTCTTCTCACATATATTTATATCATATTTATCTTTTTATTGTTTGTAAGCTTCCCAGATCAGTCATATCTGTGAGGGGAAGCATTTAAATAAACAAACAGATAAATAAGCTAACAAATAAAGCAAGCAAATGTAGTACCAATGGCAATAGGTGGCTTAGGTGCTGTCCCAAAACAACTGGACCACCATTTGAACAGTATCGGCATTGACAAATTCACCACCAGTCAATTGCAAAAGGCAGCTTCACTCAGAAAAAGCTTACATTCTGTGACTATACTCATAACACCATCAAATATCAATATTTGTCTACCCCAGGTCCTTCGGAAGGACTTGATAGATAAAAATGCAAAATCCAGACTGCACATCTAGCTGTGTGATGAGCCATAACAAGCATGCATGAGATGTTACAATGCTCATCGATAAGGGACAGGCTTGCTTCATAAACCTGTGTTATTTCTTTCTTTACTCTGATTTGTCTTCCCCCACAGACAATGCTGAAAATGTACATTATACTTCAATTGGGCCAAAGCAATTCTTCACAGAACTCCAGAAGTTTATTTCTGCACTGTAATACAGTAAACATGAAAAAAAATCATTTTTTCCCAAGGCATGAGTTAATTAAAAGACAAGATAATGCACACACATTTCTCAATATCCTAGCCAATACAATGCTGGCTATATTCCACTATGGAGCTATTTGTGCAAATCAGATTGTGGATTTGGATTTAATTTGTTGTCTACCTTAAAGGGAAATTGGCAAGTGCAATTAAAGAAGACATTAGGGAATGTCTATGCCTGAAGTTCTAATTTCTATCCCCTAAAAAAATAGCTAGAACAACTGTTTCCAGATTCTGAATGAGTTCTATTTGTTTACTCGCTATTAAAACTTGAGTTCTTTTAGTGATGCACCAGTATATTTTTTTGGAAAGAGAAGGATTTCCTGTATTCCAAATGTCACATATCAGGGTAATCTTCATATCCTATTTTACCACAAAGATGCCTCATTAGCCATTTTAAAGGACATATTCTTATGATGTCAACTTCAAATTTAGATATTCCAGTTTACAGCTGGTATTTTTCTTTTCTTGTTATACCTACAAAACATTGCCAATGTTGATGATATACAATCAGGAAATAGGATTTGCCCATCTGCTATTGGGCAGTTGAAGCTCATATAAATGTCAGTCCTTCTCTCCCTTCCCTCAGCTTTGTCATTTTGGCTTTGCAGGATACACTAGTTTCCATCAGGGGAGTTGGGGAAGGAAGGAAAGATTAGCCTTAGAAATATTCCCTTTTAAATTGATGAAGAAGCTGTTTATTTCTGAGGCTTTCCCAGGACTGTGTGGTTTATAAAGAAAACTTTGATTGCCCATGTTGTAGAATACCATACTTTTCATCCTCTGTGGAATCTAAAGGCCTTACCTCTAAATAAGTGTTTTTGAGGATGGAGCACTTGGAATGGAGAAGTGAGCCCACTCTTGTGGTGGAATCTCTGTCTAGACTGGAAGGAGGTGTCAAGAGGGAGGCAAGTTTAGACTCTTTACACTGCTAAGAGTGACAAAGGCCTGACCTGTCCCAGAATCCCATAAGTGATTCTGTTTGCTTCTGCTTGACAATTCTCTACATATGGTAAACATGACACACAAATTCAATATCAGGGCCATCTGGTATTGTGCTAAAACCTTGTCCCAAAGTTCCTAACTATCATCTGGTATAATCTGATGATCCAGTGCTCTTGAGCACTTGAACAAAACCTGAATAAATTTTGACCTATGTCTAGGCAAACTTTTCCTCTCAACTGTCAAAACTCACTTTCCCATCAGCTCCAATCCACACTGAGGTGTTTGTTTTTCCCACCAGCAGATGATGCTTGGTAGCAAGCAGAACCAGAGAGCAGAGCTATTGTTTTCCTTATGCATTGACACTACAAGAGCAATGCCACTCCTTACTGAGGTAAAATAAGCCTCAGCAATGCAGTCAGAATGTAGGCAAACATTTTTTTTTCTCTTTAAAGTCAAAGAAATGCAATTTAAGTATACCATGAAGAAGAGCTACTGAGAATGCACATGCATTATTTATTTATTTTATTATTTATTTATTCGATTTATACCCCGCCCCTCTCCTGGGGACTCGGGGCGGCTTACAGGGCAGAATAAAACA
>JANHFQ010009828.1:0-11851 GCA_032468035.1 Aparallactus werneri | reverse complement strand
GAAGGAAGGAAGGAAGGAAGGAAGATGGAGGGGAAGACAAGGGAGGGAGGGAGGGAGCAAGATGGCATTCCCAAAAATATACACCCAGGCAAGGCCAGGTCATCAGCTAGTTTTATATAAAGGAACTTTAGAGAGCATGAAGCAAGTTCAGGAGAGCCACGTTCTTCCATGGGAGAACCTTGTTTTAACCTTAAATCAGTCACCTGAAAAAAATTTGGTTGGCAGGTGGGAATTTCCACTGGAAAGTTTCCCGTTTGGCTACAAAACCCCTCTGAATAAACGAGAGAATATTTCTGTACGTGCCAAGTAAAGATTTCAAACCACATACCTGCAGACTCTTGACACAATTAGGTCCTGGGTCATACTCCTAGGCAGGTTTGCTCCATCTCTCCTAAAGAAACACCCCCGCCCTTTGTTAATTGTGTAGCAAATCTAAACATTGGACGGGAGAACCAGTTCTGCACTGACACACTGCTTGTCTTTTACAGAGACGGCTGAAAGCGGACGCCAGGAAAGCGATTGGGCAACTACAACTGCGCACCTTAAAACAGGGAGACGAGGTACGAGTACGACCCGAAAAAGAACAAGGAGCCGTATTCATCCTCTTTGTGTGCAGGTTGCACCGTCCTAAAAAAAAAATACGCACCTGCCCAGCCTGTTCTGGTTACTGTTCCAGAAAAGAATCAAATCCCTAGTTTGTTGTTGTTGTTTTCTTAAATGTCCTATAATGTTGTAAGGCAGCCTGTTCTGCTGGGCCAGGTTGAATCTCCCACCTTGACGTTCCTTACAGCAAGGAGAGGCATTTGAACACCAGTTGGCGGGAAAAGTTTAATTTTGTTTTAAATTGCAAATAGTGTTGATTTTATGTTGCCCTGTAAGCCGCCCCGAGTCTACGGAGAGGGGTGGGGTATAAATATAAATAAACTTCAAACTTCAAACTTCAATTACATTAGTTCAATTTTGTATCAAAGAAGGATAAAAGTAAATGACCATATTACAGAAGTGATTTATTAGTTCCTTCAGTCTGCCCAATAGCTTTATAAATCTCAGGGAGTCTCCAATTGAAGCATTTATAAATGGTATGCCATTTCTATTAATATCTTAATTAAAGCAAAACAGGGTTCAGCTTCAAAAATTTTAGCAAGGAGTTCTATGTATGGTTGCTGGGTGGGTGTGGCCATGGTGGGCATGACCTAGTTGGCCTCCTGCACCATGATAAGGGTTTGTTTATCACCCTCCCTGGACTCTGGAGGCTTTCCTTGAACCTCTGGGAGTCACGGACTCCATAAACCCTCCAGAGGCCAGAAATAGGCCCATTTCTGGACTTCCATTAGTTTCGATAGGCCTGTTTTTCACCGTCCCTGAAGCTCTCTTACCTTGATGCACTTACCTGGCATCCCAAAAAGGGCAATGGGGAGACTTCTGGGAAGGGTGGGTGGCGATGGAGGGGTCAGCCTGGGGTGGGTGTGACCAGCAGGAATGGGATTTGGGGGTTCTCTGAACTGGGCAGACTCTTAGCAAGTGGATGGCCCAAACCCCTGTGAACCCCCAGCAGCCCAAACATGATCCAGAATCTTCTACATTCAATAACAGCATTTTCTTCTGCAGATATGGATGATTGCATACCATGCCCAGAAGGACAGTATCCAAACAACAACCATGACTCATGTCTTCCAAAACATACAGTTTTCTTGTCTTATGAAGACTCATTAGGTATGAGTTTGGCCATTACAGCAATTGTCTTTGCTTGCATTGCCACTGTGGTGCTTGGGATCTTCATCAAATATCAGGATACTCCCATAGTCAAGGCCAACAATCGGAACATCACCTACCTTCTCCTCATCTCCCTTGTGCTCTCATTCCTTTGCAGTTTGTTATTCATTGGAGAACCTGAAAAGTTGACCTGCCTTTTACGACAAACTGCTTTTGGGATTGTCTTCTCAGTAGCCATTTCTTGTGTATTGGCCAAAACCATCATTGTGATTTTAGCTTTCATGGCTTCAGTTCCTGGATCGAAGATGAGGCGATGGCTGGGCAAACAGTTAGATAATTACATCATTGTTTCCTGCTCCCTCATTCAAGTTGTTGTTTGTACCATATGGCTTGCAATCTCGCCCCCATACCCAGATGCTGATATGAATTTAGTGGCAGATGAAATCATCCTAGGATGTAATGAAGGCTCTCCTGTCATGTTTTACTGTGTCTTGCTCTACCTGCTTTTCCTTGCCATTGTTGGCTTTAGTGTGGCTTTCCAAGCTCGGCATCTACCAGACAGTTTTAATGAGGCCAAGTTTATCTCCTTTAGCTTGTTATGGTTTTGCAATGTCTGGTTGTCCTTTTTTCCAACCTATCTGAGTACGAAGGGGAAATACATGGTGGCAGTGGAGATTTTTTCTGTTCTCTCTTCCAGTGCAGGGTTACTGGGCTGCATCTTTTTCCCAAAATGCTTTGTCATTCTACTAAGGCCTGATCTGAATACTAAAAAACAGTTAATGAGAAGCAAGAAATACAGTATAATTCCATAATATTGCTTCAGTCAAAGATACATTCTCAGAAGAACATTCAGAAGCTGAAACTGGTTCAAAAAGAAGCCATCTGAAGTCATGTCAATCCACCTGTCCATTTGATTCCTCTAGGCAAGTGGCATCAACCTCGATTTCATTGAGGGTTGTATCAGGGTTGTGTTTGATTTTGGTGGGCTGGGGTGAGTGGGGCCAACCCTGACATCACTCGTGTAAGGGTTATCTGTGGTGGCCAAGTGCTATGGCAGGACTTCCCTCAGACCCTCCCTTACTCTCATTATGATCTTCATTCCTTTCTTCTTTCTTTCTTTTTCCTTCCCTTTTCATTATTCTTTCTTCTTCCTTCCACTCTTTCCTTATTTTTCCTTCCTTGCCCTTTTCCTTTTTTGTTTTTCCACTTCCCCTGTCTCTTTTCTAGTCCCTTCTTGCCTTTCTTCTTATGTTTAAGTGTAATAATTTTGAGAATGCACAAACATGCTGAACTTTTGCAACATTGAGGGGGGATATGACATCAATATTCAAATCCCAGTGTCATATTTGTAGTCATCATGTTTGTGTTTGACATGTTTTTCCCAAACCATTCCTTATAATAAAACATGGTCAAAGGTTCAGACCAGTGGGTAGCTGAAGATCAGGTATGTACTATTCTTGACTATCAGACACTTGAAAGAGTCATTAAAAAAAACTGTGATCCTATCAACAGCTTGAAAAGGTGGGATTTTCCTAACCCTGCATGGATCTCTTTAGAAAGTTTGGATAGTGAACACCATGTCTTCTGATCTCAGAGCTTCAATGCTGGGGATAATTTACATTTTTCTTCTTTACATTCCTCCATTCAGCACTAGAATCCTTCTGATCAATGGTGGCTGTTAAATTTAATTCTATAGTTTGATGAAGAAGTTAACAGTGATGAAATGTAGTAAGTGTTGAAATCTGAGGGTTGCGTTGATGCCCAAAAATCAGCAGCATGCCAGAGATGTCTTTAAGCAGACACTTCTTTATTGATAACAGCCATTAGCAATGAACAGATGAATTAGGAAGGAATGAACTATGTAGAATGAGGAATGAATTTATATTTCTATGGTGTCCCTCACCTGAGCCAGCAAGAATGGTAGAAACACTGTAGGGTACACTGTAGATGCATATAGTAGAATGTTCAGTCTGGCAAGATTCAGGTCAAGAGTCACTTGTTGAGATGAATGGCTATTGAAAGTAATTAATTAAATTACATACATACATACTGCTATCTATGTTATGAAAATCTGCTGAGAGATCAAATTAACAAGCAAGTCCATGCATAGCATTCTATTCCATGCATAGCAGAAGTCATCCCAAAAATTGGGTTCCATTTCTCTTTATGAGACTAAATAAAGATTTCCAAATGTTCAGCTAAACACACACACACAAAATAACCTTTGCAGAAGTCTTGAAGTGATATAATCCATGGAGTACCTATGTTTACAGGAAGATCATTAATATGGCCCACCTGAGATTCAGAAATATGCCAAAATTGAAAATTGCCCTAGGAGAAATTGAAACTGCCAAGGAGAAATTGAAATGAATGAATGAATGAATGACTAATTATTTCTCATGGCTCTTTCAAAAGTCTTATTCAGTTATTGTTTCTTTTTCTTCATAAGGGATATTATACACCTGGTGTTTCTCTTACGTTCATAAAGTAAGATAGAAATTGAGTTGTGAGAAACATCAGTAGGTCAACCTCTGAGAACATCATGGTGAACATAGAATTCCAAGTTGGTAATTATTTCCCCATCAGGTCATAATTATGAAATAACTGTGTTTAATGCTGTCTCATGCTAGCATAGCTGGTACACATTCCCTTGGGATGGGAAGGCACTTAACTATACTAACACTTCATGTCTCACATAGAGTTGAAGCTAATGACAGGCTGACTTTTACACCTATGATTATTGATAGTAAATATTATACAGTTCTGGCTTGAGATGGTCTTGCCTCTTGACTCAATAGTAGTCAAATATCAATGAAGGAAAAGACACTTTGCAAGAAGGCAGGACTTTTTTCAGATAAAGTGATATTTTTTGTGGCCCAAATGATAGTTATGCAGACTCTGCCTCATGCTTTAAGTAAGGTTTCTATAGCTAAGTGTCCTGTTGGTAAGCCTCTTTGTATTCTCCACAAGTATTACCAGCCAGGAGATTTCATCATTGCAGGCATTTTCTCTCAGATTTACATTTTTTCCAGTCCAATCAGCTTTCAGAAACCACCTTCTGAGGAAGGTTTTGATGACCTTGTGGAAGTAGCTTAGGTTTAATTACATTAGAAGCATGTTATGTTTGACCAGATAAAATGCTCAAGTTATTTGTGCTATTTATAGAGTTTGCCTAAAGCTACAATCTGGGGAGAAGAAGAAAAAAAAGTATTATGTGGAATCTTTCTAACTTTTCATGCACATCAATCAATCAGAATAGAGCTGGAAGGGACCTTGGAGGTCTTGTAATCCAACCCCTTAAGCAAGGGATCCTACACCATTTCAGACAAGTGATCTTCCTAAAAATCTCCAGTGATGACGCACCCATAACTTCTTTCCCCTCCAAATTTTATTGATTTTTTTATTGATTACATTTCTTACAGCTTAATAAACATCATGTTGTCTGGGTATTTAATTTGCTTAACAATTCTGATGATATTCTTACTCTCCATTACTTTTTTCCTACCTTTGATAAAATAGATTCCATACTTGATAGTATTCTGGAAACACCTACAACTTCTGATGGCAAGCCGTTCCACTGGTTAATCTCCTCACTGTTAGGAAGTTTCTTCTTAAATCCAGGTTGCTTCTCCCCTTTGATTAGTTTCCACCCATTGTTTCTTGTCCTGCCATTTGGTTCTTTGGGAAATAAGTTTACTCCCTCCTCTTTGTAGCAGCCTCTCAAATACTGGAATACTGCTATCATAACCCCCTCAAATCCTGCAACCATTCTTCATAGGTTTTAGTCTCCAGGGCTCTGATAATCTTCATTGGTCTTCTTTGCACTTTCTCCAGAGTCTCAAATCATTTATATGCTTTTTTCTTCATCTGCTGATGTTCATCTCTTAAACTTTGCTAGAGTGGTTCTCAAGATGCTCAGAGATGAAACACCTACATGGATGTAAAGGTATAAAATGCAAGAGTAGCATAATGTCCTACTTCACAGAAATTTATATTGTAAAAACAGATTTACATTTGATTACTTGCCTAGAATCACCACAACAAGATGGGTTGCATAGAGGTTTAGTAGTAAGTAAAATAAAGGATATGGGTAGATATCAAATATTTAAATAAGACAAGACCTTGCAATATCTCTTAACATTTTCACGTTTAAGTAATATCCCTAAAGAAAATATAGTATGTTTCAAACTGGTTTCTGAAACTGTAAGAGTAATTCTTTACTTTTGTGTGTGAAAATAACTTCATAATTTCCAAAACCTGTTCTATGCAGTTAGCTTGAAGTTCCTTCTATGCCATAGATCATTTTTTAAATAGCAGTCTGTCTAACTAGATTGAGCATTGCCATCTAGAAAACAGACTTAACCTGAAACTTTTTTTAATATAGAATGTTCACTCATAATTACCAGCACATCATGGCCTTGGCATTTGCTGTGAAGGAAATAAATGAGAATGCCCAACTCTTACCCAATATCACTTTTGGCTTCCACATTTTAAACAGCCATTTCTTTGCAAGATGGACCTACCTTGCCTCGATGGAGCTACTATCTACAAAAGATAAATTTACCCCCAACTATAAATGTGATATTCACAATAACATTTTGGGAGTCATTGGGGGACCCAATTCTCAAGTCTGTCTGCACATGACAAATATATTGAGCACTTACAAAGTACCACAGGTAAGCTGTAGCATTGAAATACAATGAGGAAGAACAGCATTCCTTAAATTTAAATATGATATTGTGTATGCGTGCCAGAAAATGGATATCACATTTTAAAGATTGTGAGGGAAAAGAAATTAGGACTTATAGAAGTATGATCCTCACAATTAAAGCAGGTCTAAAATAAAAAAAAACACTATTTGAAAACTGCTGAGCTACCATACAACTGCAATATGTAATCAAGAGGTTATTTTGACATAACATCCTGAACATTGGAAAAATAGATAACTATAGATAACAGTCCGTATAAGGACACGTAAAGATAATTTTGCAAAGTAGATTTGTTTGGACATAGAAAGAGAAAACTACTAGAAATAAGGAAACAGGTGGAAGAAGATTTCACAAATATATATAAACATGTATCAAAATATGACCAAATAAGGAAAATAAGAGATATCTGTCAGTACACTTCCAGTAAACTGACAAGTGCCTAAAAAAGTATTTAAGAAGCAGTTTAAATTCAAAACATGGCTACTGATGGTAGCTACTCCTAACTGGACACAACTATCATCCCTGGTCTCCATTGCAATAGGATATTGATATACATAATGTTTTAACTTTGTACCTGATGTGTTAGTTATTCTTATTGAAAATTACTCATGATATAAACCTCTATTTAAAGACTTATTTTACTGCATTGCTGTTTGTTTCCTTGTCGAAATATTTCCCTAACAAGATGCATGACCCTTTTTCTTTTCTGAAAAACCAACTTGATGAATGTTTAATCTGTGTTTGCATGTGAAGGATCAGCATGATGAATTTGTATTCATCTGATCCTGTATCTACTCATTCTACTCATGTCAAGCCATGCTGTTATCCCAGGAATTCATGTGCTTAACAGCCTCAGTTGAAGGACTTTGAGAATTGTAGTATTTCTT
Source organism: Aparallactus werneri (assembly GCA_032468035.1). NCBI lineage: Eukaryota > Metazoa > Chordata > Lepidosauria > Squamata > Lamprophiidae > Aparallactus > Aparallactus werneri. Next base: position 4,542 of record JANHFQ010009828.1, on the reverse strand, counting down.
GCCATACTTAGGTGAATCAGATAGTAAGATAGTTCAAATGACCACATGTTTATTGCATGCTAACTCAATCTCTACAAAAATCAGAACAACTAACAGCAAAGCAAATTATGCTTTACAGAGCAAATATAATAAGTGACATCTTTTCCAGTCCAAATGTTAGCAAATCTAAAAATAACTCCCTCAGAGTTAGAACATGTATCATTTTAAGCCTGATCAAGTAAGCCACTTTTACTGTATATTCCTTGTTTTTACAAAAATCAACCTTGCTCTTTCATTCAATTGAATGATCATTATTATTTTTCTTGAATTTCTTCAAAGCTTTAGCAAGTCTATATTCTAAGTCTAGTAAGAAGAAATTATTCCATTTAGTCTCTTGGAAGGTTTTTTTTTTTTAATTCTACAACAACTTATTTTGCTGTAACAGGTTCTCCTGGAAACAGGTGTACACTATACATTAAAGGACACAACACAGTTGCCAATATTATTTCAAAGTCCTATTGAAATTCCTCAGCAATATGTCTGAACATCACTACAGATTCCTTATCTCGTTAAGTCTTTGGTATCAAAAATATTTTTTTTCCTTTCCCATAAATTGATGGTAGATAAAAGTCAACAGGATTCAATGTGGGCTGGAATTAGACCTCTTGTGGTATGAAGGGACCTGAGACTGATGACATGCTTAACCCCTCCATTGGGCTGAGCCAGGTCATCTGCTACAATACTAATATTCAAAAAAAAATATTTGCAGATAGAATGTTTGCTTTTCAATGATGAAATACATCAATCAAATGCAAAATGAAGGTGAATGGAGAATCTTTTTCCAGTACCTTACCGTTCAACTGAATCTGTCATAACATTGATTGTTGTGATGTTTCACCTTCTCCCATGTATTTCCATCCTAAGATCATTTACGGTTCATCTCCAATATTAGAAGACAAAACCAAAGAAGATTTTTTCCACCAGATGTTTCCAAATGGGACCCATCAATATATGGGAATCCTAGAGTTGCTGTTGCATTTCAAGTGGACCTGGATTGGTGTAGTTGCCTATAATGATGACAATGGAGAAATATTTAAGCAGAATATACTTCCCATTTATTCTCAACATGGTATCTGTGTGGCGTTCTTAGAAACAATGCCTAAAATGTCCTTTTCAGGTGATATTGCTGAAGCAACAATGGAATGGTTTTCAACTTCACGGGTTGTCACAGGAAGTACTGCCAATATTGTTATTATACAAGGTGAACTGCATACTATTAGTGTCTTAAGATCAATTTTCCACTTTGCACAGTTTTATGATATAGCAGTTGAGAGTCGAGTGTGGATCATGACAGCCCAAATGGATTTTGCTTCTCCTGGTTTTCTAAGAGATTGGGATATACACTGCCTCCATGGAGCTCTTTCCTTTGCAATTCACATAAATTATCCTAGAGGATTCCAGAACTTTCTGCAAAAAAGAAATCCTGTTTCAGAAAATAAAGATGACTTTATCAGAGTCTTGTGGAAAGATGCATTTAACTGTGATTTCTCAAATTCCCCTCTAGAAGAGAAAGATGAGGAGATCTGCACTGGGGAGGAAAGGTCGGAAAATTTACCTGTGACCCTCTTTGACACAAGTATGTCTGGTAATTGATAGACAAATGGAGTATAGAATACAGAATAGTAGAGTTGAAGGCGCTTTGGAGGTCTTCTTATCCAACCCTTTGCTCAAGCAAGAGAATTTATACCATTTCAGACAAGTGGCTATCCAACCTTTTCTTAGAAACCCTGAGTGTTGGAGCAACTTCTGGAGGCAAGTTATTCCATTGATTAATTGTTCTGTCAGGAAAGAAAAACCAGGAAGCTCACAGTGCACCTTTGCCTGATAGTTTTTTTTATTATTATTATTTTCAGAAGCACTGGTGAAATGGCCCAGATGGACAGGGAGTATTAAAATCCTTAATGTTTGTGATTTATGGTATTGGGAAATTTATTTAATTTAAATTTCTTGCTAGCTTAATGAAGTGGGCTTAGTTCCTCAAAACTTCCAACTTGGATAGAGCAAAATAATCAAATTGGACTTCCGAGTACTTATCATATTGCTTAAATATAACTCTAGCACAAAATCAAAATAACCTACTGGAGAACTTATAGTATTTGGATTTGATCTACTACCTTTCTTATAGGAATAGTTGCCAATAAAGTATTACTTCAGTAAAATTCAACTTCCGTTTGTTAGGATACATTGGAAAGCAAAAATAATTAAAAGGAGAAAGAGACGATTATATGGTAACCAACAGCTCTTAAAAATAAATACACATTTGTCCATTAAACCTTCATGTTTTTTAATGAATTAAAAGAGATAAATGATTGAATTAATTAATTAATTAATTAATTAATTAATTTTAAAAAGCAAAAAATAAAATGATGGAACTTTTCCATAGGTCTATACAGTCTGATTGAAATCAACCTTTTTTATTGCTTTGGGTGAACCTTATTTGAAAGACCAACATACAGTAGTCATAGTATCTAAAAAAAAAACAGATCGAGTTGTCATTTTATTCACCTCTATTTACAGAAAAGACCACGTTCCATGTGTAACGACCATTGTGCTTCAGGTTCAAGTAGGAGTGAAATTGAAGGAAAGCCATTTTGCTGCTATAAGTGCATTCCATGTCCAGAAGGGAAGATGGCAAGCGAGAAAGGTAAGATAAACAGCATTATCTGTATAGAAGCAACCATTTTGTATGAAGACTGTTCAGGAGAAGGAGTTCCAGTTCTGTAGAGAAGATAAAGATAAAGTGCTAGTTTAAATGAGCAAATTAATTTCCCATCCACTTTCTAATTACTTTCCCAGAAACTTGGGAAAGAAAGAACCCTGTCAGCTCAATGATAATAGCAATAGCACTTAGACTTTTTTTCAATATATTTTTATTATTTTTTCTTTAGTTATACATCTTGTGTGTGAACAGAGTTGGTCCTGGGCATCACCCATGTTTATCCAATTTATCATGTCAATATCATTAATCTCTATCACATAAATCAAATCAAAACAGTCCTCATTTTATTCTTTAATCATACATAAACAAAAATGTCTAGTAAATATTTTCTGTCTTTTCCATTCATAGCATACCTTTCACTTTTATATATAATAATCTCTATCTCATGTATCAAATCCAAATTTCTCTATAATGTATAGTAATCACATTTATCTAATTTAAATCTTTATATCTTTTTTATTCAATCCACTTATTTCAATTTGATATATAATCAATGTTGGTTCTACGTTTCTTCCATATTAATCAATTTCACGCTAACAGTATTTATAATACTATCACCTTTATGGACTTAAATGGGCTCTGATGGATGGTAGAGGACAGGAGGGCCTGGAGGAATATTGTCCATGGGGTCGCGATAGGTCAAACGCAACTTCGCAACTAACAATAACAAAATCACCTTTATCAAATTTAAATTATTCTATATTATTTATAATAATTCCCATCACATTTACCTAATTAAAGTATTTCTCATTTTGTTATTTTTAAATATATATAAAGAAAAATGAACTATCTAACATCTGTAAATTTCTAATATTTCTATACATTATTTTTATTCATCCTGTAAGAATTTATACTTTTCTCTAATTTTATTTTGGCCTTAGTTTACAATCAGGCTGTTTAAACAATTAAATGGCCATTTTCTTAACCATCATCTCTTCTCTTCCTTAAAACTTCAATCTTTATCCATCCTCTGGTTTGTCTCCCATACTATTTGTCTTTGTCTCCATCTTCATCTATGTCTTCCTTATTCAGCCTAAATGTTTCTCCCAATACAGTCTTGTAATGCCAATTCTCCCAGTTTTCTCCTCATGTCCCAGTTTCCTTTTCCAAAGTATATTCCTTTTTCTCCAGTTGTCGATTTATCAGTTTTTAAAATTGTTGATATAGTCAATCCATCTCTTCTTCCCGCTCCTTTTGCTTATCCTTTGTGTGGTCTTCCTTCTCATCATTTTGTTGCTTTGTTTGCCAGTTCATCTGGTCCACATTTCTGCCTTGGTCATATTCCAGTTGCTGATTTAAATAGTCCACATCCTTCTCTCTCTCTATTGCTTTCACCATTTCATAAGCAATTTGATCTTTATTCATTGTATTCATTGTAGCATGAAAAATATTTACCATTTTCTCAAATATTCTCTCAAATCTCTTATCGATTGAACCCATCATTTTTTAAAAACATAGGGACATCCTGTCAAACAGTCTCATCGCTATCAATATTCCTTCAGTTCCATTCATGGTAACCATAGGAATAATAAGGTAAGAAATCACACCTCAATCCACTTCAAGGAATCCAGTGTCATAGAAATATAGTTTGCTTCCAAACTTTCATAGGCAGAGCTTTTCTCTGAGACTTCTCTTCTGCCTTTCTTTTTCTTTTCCCAGCTAGTATATATTTTGCTCTGTCTCTATATTCTCCTAGACAAAGTCATGAATGAATCAGTTCCAACAATTATTCAATGTCTAACAGTCCAAAATATTTTCCAAAGCTTTCTTGCTTCCACTTCTAA
>JANHFQ010009812.1:9682-21131 GCA_032468035.1 Aparallactus werneri | reverse complement strand
TTCCGGTTCTCAAAATTATCGCTACCGGTTCTACGGAACCTGTCAGAATAGGCTGAATCCCACCACTGCCAGAAGGGTTGGCCTTATTGTATTTGTCTGTCGATCTTTCTAAGTGTTGCATCTTACTACACTTTCCTTAATTTTCTGACTGCCCACACTCTCCTATAGCATATTTCTCCCCAGCTTTGGCCAGCAAAGATCTCCTTTGGGGTTACTCTTAGCAAAAGAACTGTTAATCTTCTAGCCAAGACTTGCTGGAGATTGCTACCATTACTCTATCTGTACTTTAGCTATACATAACCCCCTACATGGAATGTGAATGTCCCCAAATTGATAAGAATTGCAGTACTACCTTTGATTTCAAAGAAACTTAAACTAAGCATTGACTCTTGACTTGAAGAGTCTACTTCTAAACCTAAATCTCCTTTACATGACATGCAAGTCTTATACATTCAGTCATATATGACTATGGCAAAAGTATGCCATACCCCTCCCCAACAAAACAATTTGCCCTGCCATGTTGGAAAACAGCAAAGTTTATTCTATGCTTTGTCTTGATTTCTCTAGAGAAATCCAAAGCATTACTATATAATGCATCTCCATATAAGAAACAAAAACTAGAATCTGAAAGTAGAGTGTTCCCTGAAGATATGAAATGTTCATATTGTATAGTACTGCAGAAAAGGACCAGTTCTGGAGAAAACACTTACTCAATATTTTAAAAGAAAAGCAAATCTCTCAGCAATGTATGATAGTTTTTGTGTGAAACCCATGCTGATGTCTGAAGTATATACTGGGTATAGTTTGGGCAACCATCAATCTAAAATATTGTTCTGGGCATGTGTGTGTATGTGTACCAATGTATTCTACTTTCAATCATCTTTTATTTTTCTCTTTCCTTCCTGCACCACATTTCTGTCTGGATACCTGACATTTCTTAGAACATAATCTATATAAATGTCATTGCCCTCTCCTAAAATGTCTTGAAAAATCACTAACCCAACACTGAGTAAAACCATTTCCCATCATAACTGGTTAGAAATGTTTGCTTTTAGGCAACCTGTCTTGGATCAAAACATAATGGAGCTAAGTACTGAGCTGCAATCTGATCGGCATAATCCAAACAAAATGTCCATTCCATCACCTTGCATTTACCCTTGAGTCCAGCTGCTTGACTTCATTTCCCCCCTCTATTTCAGAAATATAAGTACATACACACACACACACACACAAACACACACATCTCAATCCTTAGTGCTGTAGGCTTCAGGCCTTGCAAATTGTCCTTGGCATATTGGTAAAGTTGTTGTTGTTTTCAAAATTAGAAGGGGATAAAAACAGAAGAAGCAACGAAATGTGTGTCTTTGCAATGAATACATTGGACCTAGGCCAATTTATACAAATAGTCATTCCTGAATAGAATTAGTGAACTAGATAGAACAAGATGGAAGTTCTACTGTTTTCCTACATGACATTAATGAGGTACGAAAGTGCAAATGGGCTTAAAATACTCTTCATTTTGAGCGATTAAGAGATTCTGGTACATGGTGGGCATAAGTGAGTACATGGTACAGTAAGAATATGGCAATACTGCTAGATTCTCCCAGTGTGAAGGTCAGTTCAGCTTAATTGTTTGTTTATGGTCCAAAACCCATCATAAAAATACATACAGAGTCATTTGCTGAGATGGGAAGCTATCGAAATCAATGAATCAATCAAATAAATAAATAAAATGAGATACCATAGATAGAGTTGCCTCTTGGTGAGATGGGAAGCATATAAATTTAATAAATGAGATGGTAGATTGGGTGGGTGGGTAGATGAATGGAAAGGTAGATGATTGATGGAGGGGAGAACAATTAATAGTGCAAATAAAAGCACCAAACACCATAGCTATTAATACTGTAGAAAATTTGCAGCCTTTTGGGGAGGTATCTAGGAATTGATCACATCCAAGAAGAACTGTATCTTCAGGCACATAAGAACAATTACATTTTCCAACAGCTGCTAATAACAGATCTGTTCACCATTGGATGTACAATAGGCCCTTCAGCTGTACATGTGACACATATTTAATCTCCATTTCACAACATAAACATTTTTATTAAAAGGAGGCCAGCATGTCTACCTATTGTCACTTTAATGGGTAAATTCTCTCTGAGCCAGAGAGAAAAGTCTCCTGTGTGGAACATGCAAAATGTTTTTTATAATTATCTAGGAATACTCTGGGAAGAGAAAGCATTTGCACCATAGTAGAGGTGGGAGCTGTGAACTGAGCTTGCCCTAGAATCTTAAATATTGCTAAAGAACACTAATCCATCAAACTACCAAAACATACATCTGGTCCCTAAAAACATAAAACTTTTAAAAATTGAAGTATTTTTTTAATACACAGTATACTTCAAATATGGATTAGTATCCCAAATAAATTGTTGTATGTTTCCTGATCTAACCTTGAGACATGGGCATCTCATCACACCACAGGCACCTTTCTGCCCAAGAGTTTGAGAAAAAGAAGATACATCAAAGAGTTATAATTCTAGTTGTCGTTTTTCAAGGAATACTACAATAGCATTTCTTGACTTTGTTAAATTAAAGAAAAACCTTTGCACATTCCTGTTGTAAATCTGCATTACAAGCCATAAAAAGCATGCCTTCGCTGCAGTGCAGGATTCATGGAAGAATTTCAGAGAATATCATTTAAGTCTTTGCTGGGCATTATTTTTAAAAGGAAGGCTATCTTTGTTTTTGTTTTTTTTCTTTTACATATATAGTTCAATTGGTTGACTGAGCTCTCTATTCAGTAAGAGCTGGAGAAGAGATGGTGGAAGAAAAGGTCAACAAACCCAATTCTCTGTCTTTTCAAGAAGCTTTGGGACAAGCTGACACTAGGGTTCTAGCTGTGTCAGAGAATTGGGAGCTGGGAAACAGTCTGAGAGGTATTTACTTTGACAGCTTCCTTGCATTTCCAAAAAAAAAAATCTATTAACAAGTGAATAAACGCTGAGGAACACACACACACACACATACACCTTGAAACAAAAGAAGAATATGCATTAGGAGGGAAAAGGTGGGGATTCTGGGTCAATCTGAGCCTGACCTTTTTAAAGTAACCAGCAATTCCATCACATTCCCTCCCTCCCAACAAGGCTCCAGCTGTTGTCTCCCTCCCCCTCCATATTTGTATGTGCTTGAAATGTTTTATTTGTGGCAAAAAGAAGAAAGAGGACCTGGGTTAGTTTTCCATGCAAATATCATAATAGGGTCTGTTTAGGCCCCGCCAGTTTCTCAGTCTTAACATTTTTATTCTTTAAATTCTGAATACGGTGATGAAGAATAGTATAAAAAGTCTTTAACTTTGCTTCTTGAAAAGAAAAAAAAACCTTTGAAAAAATGCTATACCTACTCAAGTAAACTGCACCTTTTAATACCTTCTAAAGTAAAGTTACCTACAGTTATCTATTTTTCTACAAAAAAAATATGCTAGGCAATTGTATTAAAAAGAACATTGTGAATTCTATGGCAAAATTAATTAATATGCAATTAAATTAACAGCAATGCAACTCCAGTTGCTTAAAAAAAATAATGTATTGTCCTATAATGTGTTCAAACAGAATCATATATACGTATATATATATATATATATATATGATCATCAGGACAAGTCAATGTTTTTCCACCAACACATTGTTTGTGTACATGAAATTGAACCAGTGGAACAGAAAAAAAGTCACTTTATAGTCAGGATTTTCAAATACTCTTTGGAAATGAAGGAATATGACACCTTATTACAGGACTGGAAGTTACGGTACTTACCAGGGTGTGCAGTTCACATTTTGCCCAGTAAGTCTACTCCTGTGCTGTAAAGTCTCTTCTTACTGCAGAAAACCAGGTACTAGCTTGCTAATCTCTTAAATTCCACCTGCAGTATCACTAACATTAATTACTCTATCAGGCACAAGGGCACAGCTTATCTTCCTATGCACTCCCACAATGTACACATCGATTCAGATTATTCCTGGTCATCACCACAGAATAGCATCAATTTGTGTCTTAGTATTTCAAGAACCATCTTTTAAAGAGACTATGCAAATCCAAGATTAGATACATGATTCCACACAGCAATTAACAATACATTTGAGACTTGAACAGGGGCACAAATTCATACAGAACAAGAAGTGCAGTGAATTCCCAGCCTCCAAAACATCATGTGAATATGCATGCAGCTTAACAAGAATAATGAAGAATACAGAAAAAGAGAACAAAAAAGGGACCAATATTTTCTTGGTCCTCACTAAGCCAAGCAACCTCAACAGCAAAAGCCAAATTGGTTCTACCATTATGCAGAGCAAAGGGGCAAATGAAGTGGCAGGACTCTGGACTGTACCACTTCATATTAAGGGTTGGGATTCTGTCTTTTAAAAATGCTCCTTCCCATAAAAAGCTGCCAGCATGCAAGAAGCAAGGACACCTGCCAATTTCCTGCTGATGTGTTGGCGTTCTCTATGAATGACTCTCTTTCTCTCTCACTCATGTGACAGAGCATTCAAAGGCATGAGATCCACCCCCACAGCCTCAAATGGTGTTGTCCAAAATTGTGTCACTTCAGTCTACAACTTCAGCGTGCATGATGTATAATGCCTACAACCAGCTCCCATTGTCCCCATTACTTGCTGCCCAAAAGTTGGAGAGGAAAACTATCTTCAGACTTGTTGAGACACCCAAGGGCTAAATAAACCCATGCACAGGTACATACTCACCCAGAAGAGCAAGTTGAAGACAAACATGAGGTACTTAATGCACTGCAGGCAGTTGTGAGCCATGCTGCACCTCTTCAGTTCTAGAAGAAAAATAAAGGAGAGATCCAAGTAAAAGACCACATACTTGTTCCCCTTGGGGGAGGTGTACTTAGCCTTGGTGGCCTTAGGACCCGGGTTGGTATGGAATCCAAAAAAAGAGTTACTTGCGGCTCCAAATTGGCCGCCGTACATGCTGCTGTAGCGACGGAAGGCGCCATTGGGAAAACTGTAATCCTTGCTGTCCACAGAAGGGCTCCTGTGGTAAGTTGACTCATCGGTGCTAGATCTGCGCATGGTGACGTCAAAAGTGTTCCAGAGTTAGTATTGACAAGAATCTTTGCAGTTTGATTTGGTTGGGAAGGACAGGCTTTCCACAACTTCCTTCTTTGGCTCCCACCCACCCCCTAAAGTTTTCTGCCAGCTGTTCTTTTCCCTACCATGATTCTGTCAAGGAGTAAAGTGAGTTTGCAAAAGCAGCCCGAGACCCACTCAGCCAGGAGTTAGGAAACTCCTGGGCTTACTTGTGGAGAAGTCTTTCCTGCACAGAAAACATCGTCTTTGGTGCCAGAGTTTCCCCCTCCCCACAGTCAAAAGCGGGGGGGGGGAGAAAGAGAGAGAGAGAGACCCTGGGAAAGCAATGGTCTGGTTTGGTTCTGCAAGGGACAGCGAGTCTTGCGGATTATCCCAAGTGCCATATAAAACCTTCAATCCACATTGCTCTTTAAAAAGACACCAAAAGAGTAAACGAGGGATGTTGCCCGGAAAAGAGGCTAAGGTAAAGAGATTATCCCAACAGCAAGCAGCTCTCCTGCCCTGCTCCTCTCGGTCCCATCGCTCTGCCCCGGAGATGGTGCGGCTCACTTTAAATGATTCCCCCGTCTCCCCTCGGACAGAGGAAGCCTAGGGCAGACGGAAGAAGTGGACGGGGCTTCTTCATTCACGGCGCTGTCCCTCCTGAGATGCCAATCCAGTCTCCGTGCTTATTAACGCGGCCCCAGCGCTTCCAGCCTGTCCTTGCGTCTGAAGCGGGAGGCAGGAGGAAAGACGCTCGCCTCACCGTATCTCATGAATGCCTGCTCAGCACTCTCTCCAGCTCGAGCCCCCTCCCCCAGCCAATCAAATGTACTCTCGGGCTCCCCTCTTCCCCCCCCTCCACATCAACCACCTTCTTTAAAATAAAACCCTCCCCTTGGCCTCTTCACAGCAAATCCAACATGAGCTGCTTTTAACCAATCAGCCCACAGGTGGGGAAGCTACCGGTCGGTGCCTAAAGCTCAAACCCAGAGTCCTGCCTCTTTAGGTAGCTGCATTCTCCTGGGCAGAGGGCTACAGGAGAAGCAGCCTTCCTTTTGTTTTTAATCATCCCAACTGTCAGCGGCTGCTTGGATTTATAGCCCCTTCAGAAGAGGCTGCAGAATTGATGGCTACTCTAAGGGTAATTTGCTCCTAAAAAGCAGGGAGCCAATGAATTTCCTGCGAGGGGTAGGTTTGGGGATGAGAAATTCCTAAGTTTTCTTGGAGATTTCTTTTGGGGGGGGGCATTCTTATCTGGGATGCTTGCACTGACACTGTGGATAGTTTCCTCTTTCCCTTTGGCATGCATCCGACACAACCATCACTTGCTTGTACTGAAAAGGTGGGTCTCTTCCCCCTCCCTCCAGATAACAAGCACTTCCCATTCAGTGTTATACTGCAGCCTAGAAATTTGAGTCCTGGAAAGGGTAGTAGTGTATCTTCCTCTCTGCCTCTGGGGCATTCCATCTTGATATATGGCTTACAATGATCAAAACACTAAGACCCACATCCCTATCTCTGCTATGAAGTCACAAGGAAATGTATGCCAGTTATTCTTTTTCAGGTTAGCGTTCTTTGGGAGGGGGAGAGTGAAGGAAAGAGGGGGAGTGCCTGGAGAAAGGTCAAATTGTCAGTGTGTCAAATCAATAAAATGACAATTGGAATGCTAAGGTTAAATCAAGCAGCAAGTTGATCCAACCTCAGTTCCCATTGGCTAGCAATAAGGACAATGGCCAGTGCACTGAGAAGTTCTAATAAAACAAATGGGTGGTTTTGTCCCTTATGTATGGAAGAATAATTTTTTTCTGTTATTTCTGCCTTAGATAGCCTCTGCATCAGACCACAGAGCCCTCATTCATACTATTTTGAGGATCTACTTTCCCTACTGCTTCACATAGCAAGTCATAGTGATTGTTCACACATTTTTTAAAAAGAAAATTCATAGCCACAGCAATGCTGAGAATCTCTGGAGCTGGAATATCAGACAACAATCTGCTGCCTGCCACAACAGTATGTGTTGTTCAATCTTCTCATTTCATAACAAGTACTTCTACTCCTGGGGCTCCGGTGTTCACTCGCAGCCTTCCTTGCTAGTTCCAAAAACTGCATTGAATTACATCTTCCATCATCCCCAGCCAGCCATTATGCTAGCTGTCACCCAAACCTCGTAATAGGGAATGCCATGATAGGAAAGTTGAATGAAAATCTCCCTTCAGAAACTGAAGAACACAAGAATATTTGAGAGTTGAAAGAAGACTACAGCACAAGAAGGCAGTGCAATTGAAGCAAGCCATAGGAAATTAAAAATGGAAACACTGTTCATATATTAGGAAACACAGAAGGAATTGCCAAGCACTAAATGGAGTTCCCTTTCCCTGCATCCCTCTACCACGCATCTTTTTAGATTTGGTGTGAAGGTCTGAAGAAAAGCCATGGCAGAAGACTTGCAAGGTGCACAGAACAGATAATTACTTGGAAGCTTCATTTTGTGAGCAGAAGTAGGCGTGCATAACCTGGGGGGACTCATAATTTGCTGAGAATTTTCTTCATCTGTGAACCTCCGGAATTGGCAGCAGCACAAATAGTGTTCTGCGCCTACTTCGCTGCCATGATATTGCCAGCTCAAGATTTCCCCTCTGTTTGCTTACTTTACTCCACAAAGTGACTTTAGTGCACAAAGAATCTGGGTATGGGTAGTCTAGAGAAAAGAAGGACTAGGTATGACAACAATATTCCAGTATTTGAGGGGCTGCCACAAAAAAGAGGGAGTCAACTTATTTTCCAAAGCACCAGAAGGCAAGATAAGAAACAATGGATGGAAACTAATCAAGGAGAGAAGCAACCTGGAATTGAGGAGAAACTTCCTAACAGTGAGAACAATTAACCAGTGGAACAGCTTGCCTTTAGAAGTTGTCGGTGCTCCATCACTGGAGGTTTTTAAGAAGAGATGGATAGCCACTTGTTTCAAATTTTACAGGGTCTCCTGCTTGAGCAGGGAATTGGACTAGAATACCTCCAAGGTCTCTTCCAGCTCTATTATGATTGATTGATTGACAATGTGAATATGCATATCACAAGTTTTCATCTGACTTTGGCCCACTATCTTCAGGCAGAAAACAATGATTCTAAGTCTCAATCTACAAAGATTTTATTTTTTTTTAGATGGGGAGGATTCAGATAAGGTTCCAAGAATATCAGACTGACAAGAGAGCAGCACTGGATTTAAACAGCTCAAAGTCCTAATGGATGCTGCCAGCCCCTCAGGACCAAGAATCACTTACTTAACATATGCAGCTTATGAAATGTATCATCATCAGAAGGAAGAGGTGACTGGTTGGCAATTTAAACACTTTCTGGAGAAAGATAATATCGAATACAAAAGATGTTTTCCTGCCAAAATCATCTTTCTTGGGGAAACATCAGGGACACTATTCAATTAAACAGGAATGAGAAAAACTTGAATGGCTGATATTGCAAGACTCTCTCTGCAAGGTCACCTCTGCAAGCTATCCACTTACTTGAACTACACAAAATGTATAAACACGAAGGCTATAATCTCTTTCCTCTTTCAGTATGCCATATGGGCTTAGCAAACACAAGCATCCACAGTGATTCTAATTCTAATGCCATTCTTAATTGCATATGCAGAATAACAAGTATTGAAAAAGTTCCTTATTAAACCTTTCACTTGTAGCACTTGTCCAGCCAAATGATGATAGTGAAAGGTTCCTTGATGGCCTCTAGACAAATTTGAATAGAAAATGCAACTTTATAAATGGATGCCTTTTTATGGGTATCTTGCTCTCTGTGCACCTCAGAATGTTAGCCTGCAAACAACATAACTGTGCCATAAACTTCACCCTTAGCCCTCACCATTCGCAGGCTAATCTTCCCAGAGGGGTTGTTCCAAATGTGAGGCAGAGAGGGAGACATGTATTGTATCCTCTGAACATATTACAAGAAAGAACACATAAAAGCAAATTTCCTACATGTTGGGAGATTAACTTTCTTGCTTATGGAGAATTTTCCCTATATCATTTAGCAATCCATTGGTTCTGGGATTGCATCTTTAAAAAGGGAATTGTTGACAACTACTGTACCTTTAGAAACATTGTTTAAGTCAGATATAAAGAGGATTATTACATCTAAATGAGGAAGAAAAGCCTTAGTCAATTCTATATTAAAGAACCCAGCATCACATCCCCCTTGAAAACCACAATAATAAAGAGTACAAAGGATCAGAAAAGCAGGTCGCATTTCAAATATAACATACTTAAATTAATTAATTAAAAAATTTAAAATATGATGAAAGTGGGGTTTTTTTTGCTCAAAGGAATCTCTTTGTCAAACATTTCCATATCTTGCCTGCTAGTTACAATGTTGATATCATTTATATGCTGGCTAGCACACATGCTGATGCATCCTCTGATGTGGAAGACTGTTGAAGTTCAAAGCATCAGCAATTCAAACATACACAAGCAGTACAAGCACTAATGCCGCCTAGGACAAAGCACTCAATCAGACACAAAAATCAGTGTTAGCTGCCCGAAGGTATGGTACATTGAGATAGTAGCCATTTTCAAGCAATCTTAAAAGCAGATGTTTTAAGGGGAGGGAGGTGAAAGAATGGATTTCAAACAAGTAGCTTGTACAAGAAATAACATGCTACACACTAGTTCACAATTTTTATTGTTCATCCCATACTGCCTTTAAAACAGTCTGATTCAAAATGAACTATGCTTCTTCTAAACTGGAGTTGGGGAGGATGGAGGACAGACAAGAGAGACATGAAAGTTCATGTATAGAGTTTAGATTTCAAGTATGACGCATGGAAAAGTAGATAAATTGCTAACTTAAGCCAAGTCAGGATATTTGCACACAAGCGACACCGAAATACTCTTCTCTCTACTTGCTGACTTACTCACTTACTCTTTCTCTCTGAAAAACTGACAAACTGCTGACATAAAATATTTTTAACGAATCCGCAAACCTTGCTACAAAATGGGTGTGTGTGTGTGAAACCTTTCCTTCTGTATGTGAAGACGGCTCTACATTGTGAAATAAATAGCCCAGGGCTGAGTTCACAAATGCTAACTGTATGCTTCAACCATGGGTAACCAAACAACCATAATGGTCAGATTCAAACTTAACAGTAAGCCATCAGTCAATAACTTAAAAACCATAATGGCCAGGTTATTGCAAAGTAATAAGCCAAAGTCTAACAAGCTGTTTTAATATTTTGCTTGAAAATACTTGTAACGCTCCTAAGAGAATATACTTAGCAGCCCAGCTATTTACTCACATAGTTTACAGCCTCACAGTCTTGATTTTACATACAAAATGCCTATATCAAATGGAATATAGGGCAAGGTTTAGAAACATTGAGCTCACATATCCTCCTAAAGCATGTTGTAACTGGTTTTGGCTTGTGTAATATATGAACCCAGCAATTATGGCTTACAAATTTATAAAATTAAATAAACACAGTCATATTCAAGAAATCATGATTAAACCAATCTTGCTTAATTCAATGAGTGAATCAGGCATATAATAGTCAATTCAGACCTTTTAAAATGGGAGTTTGATTTAATCAAATTATGGGTCATTGAGTGGGTTACTAGCCTTAGTACAGCAGTCCCTACTCTTGAAAAGAGCTCTTAAAGGTTAAAACACTATTAATACCAGTTTCTCCATCAGATCCATTTGTATTGCAATCAATTCTCTTTCAAATTAATTTCATAAATATCCACTGCAGCTCATTCTTATTTTACAACTTCGTAAGAACATGTTCTGTCAATTATGTCAAAATCTGATCCATTCTGTCCAAAATCGTAGCTTAAAAATATTCAAATATTTGCACAAAGGATTTCTGTTCCATTTTTTTATCCTTTGGCTCTATCCTCTAGCCTTCGAAGTCTCCTTATCATAAAAAAAATAGAGAACAATCTCCATTTTTTCATGAAAAAAATCTAAATATTTCAAAGCTATAATTCCAAATCCTTCTGCCCCTTAATCCATTATTAATTTTCCAAAATCCAAATCCTTTTGCTGCATAATCAGGCTTCGTCTGAATCCCGCCATGTCTGAGTGGCTGCTTGTATCGGTGTCCCGGGTTTCCCAGATGGTTCCAAATTTATCCATAGGTGTTACCCCCTGTGGACAGGGCATGCAACTTGGGGGTCCTCCTGGACACAGTTCTCACATTAGAAGATCACGTGAGAGCCATTGCCAGGGGGGCCTTCGCACAGGTTCGCCTTGTGCGCCAATTGCGCCCCTACCTGGACCGGGACGCCCTTAGGACAGTCACTCATGCGTTGGTGACCTCTCGCCTGGACTACTGCAACGCACTCTACATG
>JANHFQ010009807.1:163434-176008 GCA_032468035.1 Aparallactus werneri | reverse complement strand
CAAAGGCCTCAATTCTTTGGTGCTCAGCCTTTCTTATGGTCCAACTTTCACAGCCATACATTGCAACAGGGAAAACCATTGCCTTAACTATACACACTTTTGTTGAAGCAAAAGTACCCCAAAGGGCGAGGCCCAAGAGGCAAAGAAAAGCTCCTGAGGCATCAGGAAATATGCCCAGTTATGACAAAAGTGAGCCTAAAGTGGCTTCAAGGTACACTAACAAATCTAACATTTCTAACAAATGTAACACAAAGAATAAGAACCCAGAAGTGGCATGTGCTCCAGAGCAAAGGAGCAGACAATCTAACAGCCCAGAAGGGGCATGTGCTCCAGAGCAAAGGAGCAGACAATCTAACAACTCAGAAGGGGCAGATGCTCCAGAATGAGGGGGTAAAGTACCCAAGGGAGCAAAACCCAAAAGAAGAAAGGGAACTACCAATGCTAACACTGAAGTGTCTAGTGATGGCAAGGGCGGAGTGGTGCCAATAGCCAAATACAAAAATGACACTACAAAAGAGTTAAAACACATAGCTGAGGAGGGGAATTTATTTAATTGAATTGAATGATTGCAATGATTGAATGAAGAGTTAGATCAATCTAACTGTTACAGAGGTAGCACCCACATTCAGCAAGGTGGTCAATCCGACATCTCCCGCTCAGATACAAATACCAAGTGCATGGGATAGGAAAGGCCCATATCATGATTGGGGTAAAGCAACCATTGATTCATCTGAAGAAGAATATAAAGGTGAATGGAAACCATTGAAACAGCCAAAGGGCACCAAGCCAAAGGTATCTCACAAAAAGAAAGAAAGTGAATGCATTGCTTGGGTGTTTTAAGGTCAAAGGACAGAATACCTGTTTGGCAAGAAGGGGATTGTCAGGGTAAAATGCCAGTACAGGGTTAATCTAGAAAGTGGCTAGATGGGAACTTCCCATTCTAGGCCACTCCTAAGAGGTGGAGCTATACCCGGACTATAAAAAGGGCTGTACACTCCACCACATTCTCTCCTTGGATATTAGTATGTTTACAGTATGTAGTTGGTTAGCTCCAGATATGCCTGTTACACATCTTTAAATACAATAACAATAAATACTAGATGTTCTTTGTTTACCTCTGTCTCAAATGTCTTCATTGTCTAATCCTCCAAAGTTCCATTCCTAGGAATATTCCAACAGTCCTGATTATAGTTATGGTCCTTCTGTTTGTTTTCCAGGTTGCTAGATCCAAATGACTCTTTGCAGCTTTGGAGCTGAATACCACTGCTTGGAACAGAGGCAGAATATTATTAGCAGGGAAAAACATCAAATGTCATGACAGTAGATTGATTAAAGAATGGATGGATAGCAGCAGTGGCTATGAGGGGGAGGATCTAAAATGTCATTGTGGTGATTGCAGTTGCCATTTCTATATGAGTGTAAAGTCAATACATGTAGAAAAAGAGCAAGGTTTTGATTGTCCTATTGCAACCTCCATTTTTGACTCTCCCTACAGAAGCCATTGACTGAGAACTGTGAGTAAAAACTCTGATGGTAAGGTCAGTGGTGAGTTCCCCATCCATATTTTAATTTCAAATTGTGGTGCATTTCTCTGGTGGCTTTCTCTCCAAACTGAGATATTATTATGGGATGGAGTATGCAAAATGTCCAAGGATTTCCTATAGTATCTGTAATGTTTTAAACTCCATTGGAAAAAAACCCCATCTGCATATCCAATCATAAAATTCTCTGCAAATAACAAGAATAATTTAAGTAAGCATTGCCAGCATGTGTATATCTTTCCTTCCCCATTATCTACAAAATTTCTTTTTTTAATTACTAAACAAAATTCCTCCAAAATATCCAAAAATCTTAATAAATTCTTTTCTTAGTCAGTTTTGGGGCTGATGATCATATATTTTAATAAATTTAATTTAAAAATTTCTCAACCAGAATTTTAAATACATGCACTTGACATTTCAGACAAATTCACCACAGTTGAAAGTTGGAGTTGAATTGAGAGAGCAATGAAGAAAGTATAGCTAGCTAAAGAGCATGGGAAAGACAAGCAGAAACATCTTTCAATTGAAGGGGAAATGAAGGGTAGGAGGACAGAGGAGACCACTGAGCTCTGGAGGTCTTTTAAAATCCTGGAGTGGTCTAAGGAACAGTGAGGAGATATGAAAAGGAATCTCTAATGGTGGAAAATCTATGAAGCACAAATGACTACTGTTGTTAAGTTCTGGACAAAGAATGGAAGCTAGGCCAGAGTGACTTCTAACAGCTCTTTATTCAAGACTGCCTCTGAGGCAGAATGTAACTGTAACTAAAAATCCCTGGCTGACACAGCTCTTTTTATAAGGAACTGCTCAGCCACACATCCAATAAGGAGAAAGTATCCTCCCACTCCAGCAGAGGACCAGAGCGAGAACTTTGGTCTAAAAGAACTGAAACTATATATACTATATATCAGGGCTGTAGCTGGAGGGGGGGCAGGTCGGGAAGTGCCTGTACTAAAAAATCTTTCCCCATACTGGCCGCTCCTTCTGGAGAGAACCAGAGGTTTGGCGGTAACGATAAGGACACCCTAGCTTGTTTGCTTCAATCACATCGGCCGGAGGGTGGAAATGTAAGAGGGAGCCTTTACTCATTGCCAATCCCCTTGAGAGCACACTGTGCCTGTGCAGGCTTCATTGTTTGTGGCTGAACTGATAACCCCGCCCATGCGCATGTTGCACACACTCTGCTCCACTGTTGCAGGTGCGCGAAACGAATAGCCTTCTGAAGAAAGGCGGGGGATTCAGGAACCAGGAACTTAGGGGAGGAAAAGCCATAGATCGAGGAGAAAAGAATATATGTAGCAAGAACAAAGCGAGATGAGTCAGAGAAAGATGAACGTAGGCTGGTAGGCTGGAGAGCTGTAGTTAATTTTTGATGATTGAGCAAAGATCTTGCTGAATAAAAGCTTGTAGGGCTTTAAAATAGGCAATTTTCACAAAGCAATCTTTTGAACAAAGGAATTGGGGCAATCCCTTAAATGTTTTGCCCATCTATGACAAACTTACAACCCAAATCACTGGCAATGACTAAAGGAAACCAAGAGAAAAGCCTCAGTTTGGGGGAGGGTTGGGCAAGCAGGCTGGTTGAATGTGCTGTAATTGAATTTGTAGAGGGAGGGGGCAGTGGCTAAGGGAAAGCAAGGCACTGAAAAGATTAGAGGAGAGGCAGATAAACCAAAAAATTGGGTACGTTGCATTTGAATTTAAGTGGGGGGGGAGAGAAGATATGTGCTGTAAAAATCATGCAATGCTGTTTGCAAAGTACCTGCTTTGAATGCTTGGCACAGCCCCATAAAGCAACTCTTGTTTTGCTGATGATTTAGTATCTAAGAAAATTCCTATTACGTTGGATAAATAACTAACCAAAAATAGTCTGTTTACTAAATGTGGCTTTGATCCAAGATTTTAAGGAAAGAAATATTTCCTTAGATACAGCTTTATATTTTAGAATAGTATTTGGAGCTGAGTCTGAAATTAAAGCCATATATACAATATACATTTCTAACAATTGAATAATAATATCCCAAATTGTATCAGCTGCTTTCAGGAGTAGTCCTCTTATGAAATGTATTATAGAAGTCTAATTTAGAGTTTAGCAAAATAGGAATGTTTAGAATATTTTTCAACATCAGTGAAACAACAGGCAGAAGCTCATTAAAGAATACTGCTACCTGCAACTCCAAGAACAGGAGCAGATGCAGAAATACCGCCTTTAAAATTGTTTATCCAATTCCCATCCTGAATTGTCTCAATAATACCTGCCTGCAGCTAGTTTAGGAATATCTTCTCCAAGCTGACACCCTGCAGAAATATTCAACTAATTCCTATAATCCCCATCTGGCTGAAATTTACAGAAGCTGAATCCAAATTATCTGGAGGGCAACAGTCGGAGAAAGCAGCTTCAAGGATAATGCGAGGTAGAGTTATGAACATTATATAAGTTCAAGCAACAATACCCTTGTTCTGCAACAGATGCATTCCCTGGAAGAAGATTTATCTCCCTCTGGATCAGGCAGGCTTTTTAAAAATCTTACTTTTTAATTGCATATTATAATCTTAGCAGCATTCCTTGAATACACAACCTTATTCAAGCAACCTTCAAAATGACCCAGACAATACTGCTCAAAAGACTTCATACAGCAACACTCAGCTGTATGAATTTTGCTACCTACTCCGTGGTCATGGCTTGGGTATGGCTATGTGGTCAGCCAATCAGAGGTGGTGTTTGCCAGGGTTGGCCAATCAGAGGTGGTTTAAGACCGTATTTTATCTCATCCCCCCTATGAAATCTGATGCCAGATATACTGTCCAATCCTGGCTATGGGCCTGGTTAAAGGTTATTGGTTATTATTCAGGTCTTGAAAGATTGTCCAACAACAAAGTTTCAGGGTCTTATTTTCTTTAGAAAAACAAAGAGGTGAACTTGTGATAAGGCAAAGAAATATTGGGTAAGATTCACACTTTAATATAGAAGTTCTTAAAGTGAATATAAAAATTAAACCAGACACCTTTTTTAGGCTTAATGAACAAACTTTGTTGTTATATATGTTGACAACAGCAAGAATGCTTTATGCACAAAAATGGAAAGATATTTTGATTCCCACAATAGAGAAATGACTGAAAAAAGTGATAGAACTACCAGAGACAGCTAAATTAACAGCTTTAGTCGAAGAAAAGAACACGTCTAACTTTGTTTCTACTTGGAAACCACTTCTGGATTTTGTGGGAGAGATGGGGGAAAAATGAAATATTGACTTTGTGTTTTGCTGATTAGATAAGTTTATTGTTATAGAAATGGCTAGTACAGTACTTGTTAAGTATGTAAAAAGACAAAATTGAGGCTGTGATGTTATTATGTTATTTTCTTGCAATAAAAAGAGTCAGAAGGTAATGCTTTTCTTTCTTTTTTTCTCCTTTACCATACACCTGTTTCTTTCCCATTTTTCCTCCCTCATTTTCCCACTATTTTCATTTTCGGCAGTATTTTCTACTTTGATAAGTTTAATAAAACAATTAATTAAAAAAGAAAATCAATAAATTGTTAAAGAACATAATTCCAAGAAACAGTTTGCATTTTTGTTTATTTTTAAATGTAAGAATTTTATTAAATTACATATAATTAATAATTATAATAAAATTATTTATAGTAATTTCAATTCTAAAAAAATAGAATGGGTTAAAAAACAAATAGAAAAAACATGAATATAGTAAAGAGGAAAAAAGAAGAAATATGTTTAAAAAATTACTTCCCCCTTCATCAACAGTATAAACAATTTAGTAACTTATCACCTTTTCTTAAACTATAATTAAGGAGCTCTTTTTCCTGTATCTCTCTTATCTATAAACCACTCCTTAAAGCCTTGTTATTCAGTCCTGAGAGCAAAAGCCCATTAAGAGTTGGACTTTGAATATCTATTTTAACTTTGATCACGTAAATCAATTTTAATTCTTTTCCTTTACTTTTAACATCTTGATCTTTAATCCCTTCAAATAATGTCTTGAAACTTGATTGTTTTTATACAACTCACTCTTTTGGTTTTCAGCTTATATATCCCCTTTAATAATTATGACATCACTTGGCTTCATTTGCATATCCAATGTGGCATCTTTTTCTATATCATTCTTGTTGCCTATCATTTATAAATCAATCTTCAGATCAGTCTTAGTCTTGTCTGGTAAAGCTTATTCCTCTTCTACTACTTCTTTTAAACACAGTCTATCTATAATGGCAGACATTCTTGAAATTAAGTTCTAGGTCCATTGTTCAAAAATATCTTTTAATATGTCCAATGATAAAATATATTGCTCCATTTTTTATGTCAAACGTAAATCAAATGTAAGTGTTCTTTTTCATTACCTTTTGGAGGAAATGAAAGAAATGTTCAAAAATAAAATAACAATGATGGAACTTACAGCACAAAAACTCTTGCTGCAGTTATTAAATTTAATTTCAATTTAGTTTCTTTAACAGTACAATCTGTAATAATACCTAACAAAAATAATTGCGGAGTAAATCTTATCATTTTCTTAAGAACCTTCTCCATATTCCACCATATTTTTATCCAGAATGCTTTAACTTTTTTACATGTCCACCATATAGGATAATATGTTGCATCATCACAATCACATCTCCAACATTTAGGTTTCTGATTTGGATACATACATGCTAATTTTTTAGGATCCAAATGCCATCTATAAAACATTTTGTAAAAGTTCTCACTTAAGTTTTGTGCTCGTGTAAATTCTACATTTCTAACCCAATTTTTTTCCCAAGTATCCATCATTGTTGGTTCTTGAAAATTCTATTTTATCATACAATCTTTAACTAATTCAATCTTTTATCATACAATCTTTAACTAATTCAGTTTCAGAATCTATTTCTATCAAAGCATTATATATTCTTTTTATATGCGCTTGTCCTTGATCTCTAATTTGTTTCACCAAATTTTCATCAGTTGTCATTATACCAACTTTCTGATCTTCTTTCCATCTAGACTGTAACTGACCATACTGAAACCAAGTCTGTATTATCTTTTCATCCTTTAATACATTTAAGGACTTTAATTGCAATATATTCCCTTCCATTCTAAGAAGCTCTTTATATGTAATCACATCCTGTTTTTGTTCCACACTTATATTTTCTATCATATGTCTAAAATACCCATATAGGTATTTTAAGATTTAATTTATATTGATATTTTTTCCAAACTTGTAAAAGGGCATTTCTTAATATATGGACTTTAAAAACATTATCCACCTTTTTATCATACAATAGATACGCATGCCATCCATATAGTAAGTCATATCCCTCAATATTCAGTATTCTTTCTTCCGTTAAAGATGGTATGGAGTTTTTATGGTACAATAAAGTTAAGGTTAATGTAGATTTTTGAAATCATGTCAGAAGTGTCATACTAAGAATATAGAATAGATGCTATCCCAGGCTGTGCCCAAAAATGTCTTGTGAATTTCAGCATCAGAAGCATTTTATTGAAAAGAAACAGCAGACAAAAAGAAATGATTGGCATATCAAGAATTGTTCGGACAAAAACTTGGAGAATCTAAGATGAAGTTAATAGATCCACTGTTTCCAATGATTTTCATATGTACAGCCAAGAAAAAGATTTAAAGTAGATAAGAATATTTGGAGATGAACAATACAAAACAGAATTTGAAAGAGAACATGTAATTGCTAAAATGTATAGATGTTTGCTGAAATTTGAAATGGAGGAACAAATTTAACAGTGTATTATAAAATAACCTATGAACCTTGGTTATAACACACAGATGAATCAGTCGAAAATATGTGGCTGAAAGGACTGAAATTCATATTGTTATAATTTAAAGGAAAATTCTTACACAATGATGTATTATTTGCATATCACACTAAAAAAACTTTCTGGAATGTGCAGTATATAAAGACATTTAAAATCTTTGTTGGACATGTGGAAAACTTGGTAGAATTGTGGAAAAACTAGAAAAGTTTGGGTTCAAATATGTGCAATGATATAAAATTTTTAAAAAGTTTAATATTTAACTAAAACCAAAACTTTATGATGGGACTAACGAACAACTAGAAAAGACTTATGGGTGATTCTTTGTGTACATGATAATTTTAGTGAAATTGTTACATGAAGAAAGATGGAAAGACTCTGAAATATTCACAGTAGATTATCAGAAAGGTTGGTGAAAATGACAGAATTTGCAGAGATGACAAAATTGACTTGCTTGATTAGAGAAAAAAAATAACATTTGTCAGTGACCCTAGCCCTTTAAAGCTGAGAAATTAAAAAAAGAACCTATGATTTCTGGGTTTGATGATTAGAAAGGATAGAATATGGAAAGAAGGAGCTGTGATGTAACCTTAAAAAGAGATAAATATGTATTCATTTATAACTGCTCTAAAGAAGTCATTTCTTTATATTTATTTTACTTATTTACTTTTACTTTGCTTTATTTTTTCTTTAACTTTATATTTTTTTTTTGAAAAAAAAATCATAATCTAAAAAATAAGTAACAGTAGCGTTGGATATTGATGGAAAAGGAAAATAGACCTGAGTACCATCTTCATCAAGGTAGCATCCGCAAGGAACTGAAGACATATTTATTTCAACTGGCCGGCCTGGACTAACTGGGTGGGGGAGGGATTTTAAAAGTATTTTATTATATTTCTTGTTTTAATAGTGCTTAATTTTACTGATTTTACTGTTTTTACTGTATATACTGTATTTATATAGTCCTGGAAGCCGCCCCGAGTCCTTGGAGAGGGGTGGGGTATAAATCTAAACAATAAATAAATAAATAAATAAATAAATAAATAAATAAATAAATAAATATACTCACTCTGAAATAAATTTAATTGAAACTCTGGAAATATTGCACACTTCTGTATGTAATTGTGGGCATTGCATGCAAACTAAAATAAGATGTTAATACCATACTGAGATAAATGGAAATAAATTGAATGATGTTTATATAACATTTACTTTAAATAGGGATTTTAGTATATTTGGTTTTGCTGAATTTTTCATCCCCAAAGTTATATAGGTTAAAATTAAATACATTTAAATTCATATATTTTATATCTGAGTATACAGTCATTTGTTAATTCATATGTTTCCAATCTGAGTATAGAATCATTTGCATCTGCATTTCTAAATGATCTGGCTATTTAACAATTAGTACTTTTTTTCTCTAAAGCCCAATCAACAACTGCTTGAATCATGAACCTACATAGTATTCCTAAATAAATAATTCAACGTTGAGGAATTAACTAGTTTTTGCACATAGTTGTACTTTAGAAGCCTATCATAATGAGATTCTAAGAAAGGAAAGTTAGCAAGTATCATTCATAAGTGTAACTATCTTAAAGCCATCCGTTCCTGACGAAGCAGGAATTTCAAGGATCAGAATTTGGGGTCCATTAGAGATTCTGGTAAATAGATTTCTGTGACAAAGAATGAAATTGTGGATTACAAATGAGCCCTTTTTTATAGATAGTGTGCTAAATTGGTGTGCAATGCTGAAGAAAGAGAACAATAACTGCCTACTGACCCTAGGCAGTTTGTCTGGTGAGCAGTCCTCACAGCAAATGTTAGTATTGTGTGAGTAATTTTTTTTGTCTTTCTATAAAGTCCTAATGAGCTCCTTTGGTGAGAGTGAAACATGTTGCTTTTTCACACTGTGCTCAAGACCCTTAAGCTCCACAGGATCAAGCCTAAAGAAAGGGTAATGGATCATGTGCTTAATAGACCTTATGTTAACACAACAGCAAGAATGTCACCAAACGCAAAGTTAGGCATGGTGTAAATTGTCTATTTGTTACACTTAATAATATACAAAGATTACACAGAGGGATAGCACTAAATCATTGTCACCACTGGAGGATTTTGAAAACCTAAATCCCCCCCCCAAATCTCATATTTGCCTTTAATTGTCATTAATTATAATTTTGCTTATGCATTAGATGTGCATGTATACAGACCAATGACAACCAAAATTCCTGTAAAATTTCCATGATGTCTGCTTCAGGACATTTTTATGAAATGAAATAAAAGCATGGCTGACCTTGTTACCTAGCTAGCTTAAATAAAGTACACTGTGGATTTCAAAATGCATGATGATGATGATGATGATGATGATGATGATGATGATGATGATGATGATGATGATAAAATACAGAGCTTGTGAATTTTAGTCACTTCATCTGTTGTAACATTTGAAAAACTGGGACAGTTAGGAATAATGCCTGCAAACATTGTGACAGACTTCATCTCAACAAGTACATATTTTTGAGTCTAGAGATCTAACATCTAAGTCTTCTGAAGTTCATGTGGATAATAAAAGCAAAGTTCAGATGTTTTGATAATTTACACAACAGCAGTCATAACATAGTATTTAAGCTTAGAAAATATTTCTTTAGTTTGTTTTGAGATATCTTCTAGGTAAAAACCCATTTTGATCTAGGTGTTTTGTTTTTGATTGCATCTCCAATCTCTTTTAATGTAATATCATGGTTTAACAGTTCTCTAATAAGTTCAGATATTTTTGATAAATCTGATTTTTTCCAAATATTTATTAACTACCTAACTTGATACCTCTTCTTAGCTGTATAAATTCTTAAAGAAATTATATACTATTCTTTTTTGTCTCCAATTTGGTAACAGGTATGACCATTTTCATCATCTAGTGCTATGATTTTCCTTTTCTCTTTTTCCTGTCTCAGACTATACACTAGCCATCTACCTGGCTTGTTGGCATTTTCAAAAAAAATGTGTCTTACCATTCTTAAATTCCTTTCTATCTCTTCCTGTTCTATTTAGTCTCAATTCATGTCTTGCAAAATCTAGCTTTTCCTTTGTCTTTTAATCTTTAGGATGTTCTTGTAATTTTTTTTCCAGTTCTGCAATTTCATCATGGAGCTTCTTTAGTGAATTGATCTTTTTTTTCTAATGCCTAGCTGTGTACTTAATTAATAACCCTTGGAGGAATGATTTTGCTGTGTCCCAATTATTTTGTAATGAAATTTCCTCTTTTCTATTTTCTTTAAAGAAAATTTCAATTTCCTTTTCCAGTGATTGTACACACGCTCTATCTTTTAAAATGCTCACATCTGTTGTCCATCTTGCCCTCCTTATCCTTCCCTTCCATGTTAGAGCTACTGGGTTATGATTTACCCAAATGTTAGTTATTATATCGGCCTCTTTTATATCTGTTCTTAATATCGATGATACCCAAACCACATCTATACAAGTCCAGGATTTATGCCTGGCCGAGTAAAATGAATATTGTTTAGCACTAGGATTCATTTCTCTCCAAGTGTCTTGCAGAGTCAATTCCTTTACCAGTTTAAAAAAAGTTTTGGGGAGACTTCTATTATTCCTTTATCTAAAGTATTATTACTTTTGTAATCTAATTTAGTGTTAACAATCGAATTGAAATCTCCTACTATGCACAAGTTTTCATAATTAAATTCAACCAATTTCAAATGTAGTTTTTTATAAAAAATTATCTTGATTGTTATTGGGTGCATATGTACCTACTAACAATATTCATTTTTGTTGCACTAAGATCTCTACCATTGCTATTCTTCCTTCCTCATCATTAAATACTTGTGCAGCATTTAAATGGTCTTTAATGTAAAAAACCACCCCACTTTTTTTTTTGAGGTGCCGATGCTACAAACATTTCCCCTAATTTTAGGCATTCCAGTAGTTTAACCTGGTGTGATTTAATATGCGTTTCTTGCAGACATATGACATCCACTTTTAATTTAATTAGTTTGTTAAATATTCTTTTTCTTTCGACTGGATGGTTTAAACCATTTATATTAATTGATGTCAACTTGAACTCCTCCTCCATCACTTAGCTTTCTGGATGTATCTAGTAGTTCTTATTCTACCTGTTTCTTGTTAGTTTTTCAGTCTCTCTCTTTCACTCCTTTCACTCTCTTCCTGGTCCAGTTGTGATTCTCTTTACAACTCTTCTTGGCTTCTACTATCGCTTTCTTCTGCACTTTCTTGTTCTTCAACTACTGCAAAGTGGTCTTCAAAAAATTCATGAGGATAATTATGGATATGTTAGAATATTATGAACAAATTCAGAAACACAGGTGGCCTTGATGTTCATTGATGCCCAAAAAGCTTTTGACAACGTGTTTTGGAAATTCATGATTTGGCTAATTGAATATATGGATTTTGGTGAAAGATTTACGAGAATAATCCAGACTATATATGACAAATAATCGGCAAGGGGATTAATTAATGGTGAACAGATGGAGAAATTTCCTATTAAAAAGGGACTAGACAAGGGTCCCTATCACCTCTACTATTTATCCTGACATTGGAAGTTTTATTAATTCAAATTAGGAAACAAAGAGGAATAAAAGGACTCAAAATTAAGAATGAATGTTATAAACTCCAGGTGTTTGCAGATGACTTGGTCTTTATTCTTGAAGACCCTATCCTAGCAGTTCGCAACCTGGGGGTCGCGATCCCTTTGAGGGTCGAATGACCCTTTCACAGGGGTCGCCTAAGACCCCAGGAAAACACATTCTGAAGGTCGCATTAATTCGGCCTGGGCAGGCATCGGGACTGGCAGGGCAGCAGGCGAGCAGCCGATGGGAGCTGATTTGGTGCACACCAGGGAGGGAGTGGGCGCAGTGCCTTCAGGAGAGACCATCCTGCAAAGCAGAGGGGGTGGAGGAGGAGAAAGCGGGGCTTATGCAGGCACCATTCAGGGAGAGGGAGAAACCAAATGCCGGTTTGTGTGGGGGAGAGAGATTGGGGTGCATGGGGGAGTTTTCTAGTTTTCCTCCTCCTCCTTGGAGTGGAGGCAGCCGCTCATCATTTTTGGCTTTCTGCAGGGCACAAGAGGACAATATTTTGCCTTTTTTAACCTCCCCCTTTATGATTTTTTAGCTCAAGCAGCGAGAATAGATTGCCTTTTTGCCCTTAAGAAGCTCGTTACCGATAAATAGCGTAGGGGAATTTTGCTGGCTCTGTTGAGTCCCTGCTTCAGTCTCTGACTGCCAGGAA
>JANHFQ010009807.1:106549-117292 GCA_032468035.1 Aparallactus werneri | reverse complement strand
CAGCAAGCCATGGGCTTGCTGGGGAATTCTGGGAGTTGAAGTCCAGGTATCTTAAATTTGCTAAGGTTGAGAAACACCGTTCTAAACCAACAGATTTCATCAGATTGCGATTCCTGTCTAACAGGAGAGATCGTGACTGGTGGATTTTATTTTTATTTTATTTTATTTACAAATCTTGAGCCAGTGTACAAACAAACGGACGGTCTACTTGTCAAGGTTTGTGACTTCCAACATTCCCTTTCCCATATATATATATATATTTTCCTCAGAAAACTACGGTAGAACTTTCTTCTTCTTCTTCTTAAAACAAAACCGTACGTTTCTTCTGCCTTAAGAAAAGAAAAAAAAGGGGGGGAAGATTTTGAAAAAAAAAATGACAATTGGCAAACTGTCAGAGAGGAGGAGGAAAACCACAAAAGAAACACAACATTATTTGCCGGAAGACTAGGCCTGCCTAGAAAAAGCCAATTCTTCTTACAAAACAATCAAATGCCCTACAGATTCTAGGGTGGCAGACAGCAGGAAAACACCCCCCTTTTTTCCTTTCTAAGGGATGTAGATCAGCTAAAATTCACTTAAAGAACTGGGTATACTGGTATACCACTAAATGGTAACGTTTATAATGCTTTGGTAAGACCAAACTTGAAGTACCGCATCCAGTTTTCATCACCATGATAGACAAAAGATGTCAAGACTCTAGAAAGAGAAGAGTGCAAAGAGCAACGAAGAGAATTAATTCCCCATTCTGGCTCAGGGATTCTGGGAGTTGAAGTCCACGAGTCATAAAAGGACCACACTTCCTCATTCTCGCTGAGGGATTCTGGGAGTGAAGTCCACGAGTCATAAAAGGGCCATAGTTCCCCATGCTGGCTCAGGGAGTCTGGGAGTTGAAGTCCACGAGTCATAAAAGAGCCATAGTTCCTCATTCTGGGTCAGGGGTCGCAAGGGTACAGTGAGGGTAGCGGGTACAGTCCCAAGCGCCTGCATGAACCGTTCCAGGTCCATGAGGTGCCTGGGGCGGAACCATCTGGTCGGTTCCGCAGCCTGGCGACGGGGAGGGGCACAATGGAAGCCTAGCTGTAGGATATAGTGATCTGACCACGACGGGGGAAGTAGTTGGAGATCCCCCCCCCAGATCACTCAGCCACCATCCCGATAAGAATACCAGGTCGGGCATATGACCCCCCTCATGGGACAGTCCAATAATAACCTGGGTCAGGTCCATGGCTGCCATGGAAGCCATGAACTCCCGGGCCAATCCCGATGAACTCCTCAGAGAGGGCAGGTTGAAATCCCCCAAGACCATCAATTTGGGGCAGTCAACCGCCAACCCAGAGAGAACGTCGAGCAGCCCGGGCAGGATGGTTGTGATGCAGCTGGGTGAGAGGTACGCCAACAACACGTCCATCTGATCCCTTGGACCGAACCTCACATGGAGGGAATCACATCTGGCCAACTGAATGACGGTGACCTTCCGCGGCATTAGCGACTCCCTGATAACTAAGGCCACTCCTCTGCCCCTGCCCTGGGTCCTAGGTAAACAGGGTTGCACCTTGGGGGGCGGGGCGTGCCACAGCTCGCAACCAGCGGCAGCGTGCCCCCCGAGTATGATATGGCCCCCAATTCCATGTGGCGCCTAGTCTAACCCTCACCTCGATCCGATGTCCCACCTCAGCCCTGAGTCCATAGTCCCCCCGAACCTCCATCCTTTTACCCGAGGTGGACCTATGCCTGGCTCCAAGAGTACCCAACAGGGCCCCCCCTATACCCGTGGGACTCTCCTCCCTAACCCTTTAAAAAATCCTGCTAAAAACACAGTAGGGGTCTCTTCTTCTGGTCAATTTGAGGACCCCTACCCTCACTCAGCCTCCTTTCCGAGTTCCCACCCAGAAACCACGGGTGGGACTCATCATTAAGGAACAAGGCGGGTTGCTCCCAAGAGTGGGGGGAACCCCTGAGAGCAAACAGTTCTGCAAGAGTATAATTTAGCATCCAGTAAGAACTCCGTTGGGAAGGTAGAGATTCGGCGGAGATGTTAAGGAGGAGATTTTAACCGCCAGGGACCAATTCAGTTGTCTATGATAGCCAGCCCGCTGCCACTCGGGTCTGGCTCCCCAGGGAAGCTCTGGGCAAACTCTCACCATGTCCGGCGTGCCCCAGAAGCCGGATCTTCAAACCTGACTGGTCTCCTACCCCAGCAGGGGCATCAAAGCCCTCTCACGGCAGTAATTTCATAGTCCCTGGGAGCGTCCAGAGGGGACTAAAACAACAATCCCCCCCGTTTTCTCATCATACGTCCATCTATTTCATTGTTCGGATATCGTTATCTGAGATCTTAAAGTTCAAATTCATATATATACATATATATATACATTCTTTTTATGCTGAGAACTAAATAAATAAAAAGAACATATCCTGTAAAAGTCAACAGTAAAAGTATAAGTTTCCTGTCGGATGGTCTCTTGTGATGAGCCATATATAGGGGAAAACGGTGTTGATAGCGTCCTCACCAATGATGAAAAACAAAGAGGAAAGCCCCTTAATCCATGCTAGGGGGGAGGGGAAAGGAGAAAGTTCAGGGTCATTGCTGGAACTGATGGTTCTTCCAGGCCATCGGAAGCCAAGCCCCTATCGATGCCCGACTCCCAACTACTGTCCAATTGCAGTCGGGTCACCAAACATCCCGGGGAGGCAACCAACCAGGGCTTTAAGTGTCCTTCTCTGCCCCACCACTATCAGGGCTGCCGGACCGCTGACACCATGTCCCGGCCACCTCTAGGTAATGAGAAGGAGAGGTCATAAAATAGCACCAGTCCTGCCATTGGATCACCAATCCCACTGGATCACCCATGGTCTGATCTTCGAGGCCAATCAATTCTCTAAGCCTCAGTAATTCAGCCAGCCCCCGACTCCATCCCCACTAAAAACACCGCTGCCGGGCGCCACCATTGCCGGATCTTCAGGCCATCGGCGCCGCCTCCAAAATGGCAATTACTGTCGCATGGAATGCCGAGATCAACGAGGAGATGGGTCGCCCACTTGGCAAGCCTCACAGTCCATCCATCGAGCGTCCACCAACATCACCCCCGCTGATGATAATCCTCTGGGATCATCCCAGAGCGACGCAGGGTGAAGATCTCATACAGCCCTCTATACGGTCACGTGCTTCCTCGCTCGGCGCTCCACATCGGCATTCCTACGGCATTTCTTCGGCTGGCGCGGAGATGATTAAAAAGCCACGCCAGACCTCCAGGAAGACAGCGAGGGAACAAGCCGCTGAAGCCGCCAACTGAAGCCAAAACAAGGACCTGCATAGCGACCGGCAAGCTGTCCTCCCTCCTCCCTCCTCCGTCCGCCACTGACCACCTTTACTCCACCAGCCGCCAAACGCTCAGCCCGACCAATTCCCCACCTCCGTCGTGCCACACCAGGCAGCGCCGGACACTCAGATGGACAAGAAGGGAGGCAGGACGACTAAGCCTTCTAAGGGGGGTCAGATGAAATAAACTCCCCCCTCAAGGCCCTCTCTAGCCACCGCTCCACCATCTCCCACACTGGAGCTTAGCAGATCTCCGCCAGATCTCCGCCATACCTTGTGAGTAACCGGAACCTGGTCTTTAGACCAAAAATGTGAAGACTTTGTAAATTTTTGTATACTTTGTAAACCAGTAATTGTATAATGAAAGATACCTCAAACCCATTATCCAATTAAAATTGTATTGCTGAAATTGGGGTAGCCAAGATTTGATTCTTGCATGGAAGTTTCACTCAGTTCTCTTTTTAAAAATAAAATGAAATCCAGAATTCAGAATTCTTTCATTCTTCTGTACCAGAAGTTCAGTGGTAGGCTACTGGCTCTACTTAAAAATAAGGAGACTGTTGATTCTACTTAAAAACAATTTCATACAGTTTTAATATGAAATCCTGTCTAGATTTACTTAAGAATAAATTTTATTCAACTCAATAATGCCTACTTCTAAGTAGACACTTAGATTTCCAGAGAAGCATTTAAATTACGGTAATCTGTTCAGAATAAAGTAACAAATACTTTCATCTCTGATCACATTATTGCCATCACTTAAATGAATAGATACATTTTTTGATATCTACAGAAAATATTCCTTTTCATTCCCATCGTGCCCACTTCACTTTTCTGTGATGCAGGCCATTTTGGTTTCTGCCTTCTCCTAAATCTTCTTTTTGTTTTATTTTCTAGGCCAAAGAAGCAAGAGAGGGAGAACTGTTTAAAAGCCTGATATAGTTCCAGGGCATCAATCAGTTTATAGGCAATGAAATATATGTGCAGGTCTGGAGGTTGTTGATGGGGTAGAGTATTTTGTGATAAATATATTTATTGCGGGTTGTGTGAAAGGTTGTTCCAATGAGTGGTTTTTAGTAAGGCAATAAATGGCCAAGAAAATTGCTCCAATTGCACTGCAGTGCATTTCAGGAATTGAAGTTAATGGGGTTCTTTTCTATCCCCTTGAATTATCAGAAGGGAATAACAGTGGACAAGTAAGACCTTCTCATTTGCAGGAAAAGCCACTTCTGTTCATGAATGGCAGATGTTTCAGATTTAAAAAATAATAATGTATTGTGTCCTTTAAATCCAACTAGTAAATCCAACTGGATACTAGGAGGTACATATATGAAGCAAATATGTATATATGATGAGATTTGTCCTTAAACATAAAATTAGAATATCAATGATAATCAAAGTGTATTCAATGATAATGAAGTGTATTCAAGGTCCTGCACCAAATGTCTAGTTCTCACATTCAGTGATCTAGTGCAGACAAAGGGGAGGATAAGGTGATCAATGGATACTACTCATGATAGCTATCTATCACCTCCAGTATCAGAGTCACTATGTCTCTTTGAACAGCTGTTTCTGGATAATTTGAACAGGAGGGTGCTATTGTATTGATGTCTAACTTATTGGCTTTCCACCTGGGTAGCTGCTGCAGGAAACAAGATATTGAGCCAGTTAGGCCGCTGGGCTGATCTATGAGGTTTTTTGTTCTTTGAGATAGAAATAGAAGCTTATTACATGAAGAAAGTCAATTAGTGAATGCTCTGCTTTGAGATATATTTCAGTGCTTCAATGAACCACTCTGTATAGAGGAAAGTAAAACCAACTGATTGAATAATAATAAATATATAAACAAAAGAGTGTTTCAGCTATCAATACCAAGAATAAAAGCTTGCTAATGGACATCTAAGCCAGATCTGTGCATAAGGCTAGGCTTATGTGGGTTCACTTTGATCAAGCAAACTGAATGGGGACAAAGCAGATACATTTCTGATGCTGTGTCAGGGTCAAGAAATACAAAAAGCATGATGTCAGTGGAGATTCGTAAGTTGAACCATAACAACAGATACAGCTTTCAGAGTCATGATGGCTTGTCCTGACTCTATGGGTACTGAGGTGGTGGATGTTTGGTGACAACATTCTGGTGACATATTCATGAAAATGTCATGATATTTGTATTTCTGTCAGATACAAGCGAGGTCAGTTGGCATCACTGCAATTTGCTGTGAATGACATTGCCGGACTCTCTATTAATTCATTATATACTGAGGTTATTGGGGGTTTTGGTACTTCAACAACAGCAAGAAGCATACATAAATCTTAACTTGAAATGATTGAAGGTCATTATCATAAGGACAGCATATAAAACTGTGATTGCCAGTCTATTCCAGTAATTAGTGACAAAATCCTGACATGAATCCAATTGTTTTATACATAATATAGAAAGATACAGCATATCTTCTGGAAAATGTTTACATGAAACATGATGATACAGCTTTTGAGTGGTACGGATCGATTTGATAATGATTTGAATGAGGTGACCCTTTTCAATACAGTACGTTCTACTGAAAGAAAGTAGAATGGCCACAGATTTATTTCATTAGCAATAGGATCCACTAAAATGAGAAAAAAGGTTTTGAGACCTTTAGATGTAGAGTCATTCTGATAACCATGTATTTCTCTTTCTCCTTCTCTGTTTTCCAATAATTTAACCCAAACCTTGTTGATTATGTTTCTAATGTATATACAGGTAGTGCTCAACTTATTACAACAATTGGGATTAGAATTTTCATTGCTAAGCAAGGAGGTTTTTAAGAGACACGTGGTTGATTTCATGACCATTTTTTGCCATGACCAATCAATTCAGAATTGTATAATCATACAATCGTATAATAAGCTGGCTGGGAAGGTTGCAAATTGTGATCAAATTGCCCTGGAATACTGCAACCATTATAAATACATGCTGGTTGCCAAGTATCTGAATTTGGATCACATGACTGCAATGACTATAAGAATAAGGACCAGTGCCACTGTAATTTCAAATGACCATTAAACAGTGGTTGTAAGACAAGGAATTCATTTATATGCAGAATAAAATAGAGATGCATAAAAATCTCATTTTAGGGAGAAGAATCTAAATATTTGAAGAAATATTTTCTTAAATCTATTTACTTTCAATCAATTTACTAATTTACTATCTTGCTTAAAGTAAGCCAGAGGACAATATATACTCACTTGTGGTCATTATTTCTTGTTAGTGATGTGCTGGTTTCTAAACACAGATAAATGCCACAAGAAGTATGGCAGATATCCTTATAATGTATTTGTCATGAATTCTTAAATTATTAATGGCTCCTGCTCAGTATTTCTGCCAACATTTCTCTCCAACACTTTCTGAGATTAAAATATTTGGAACATCATCTAAGTTGAATAGATAGACTAGAATAGAAATACAGTAGGATAGAGTACAATAGAAATCCTAGTGTAGGTGCATCCAACTCACAGCTGCCTTGGACAGCTAGTAATGACTCCTCACAGGATAAAAATATTGAAATATTGAAAAATAAAGTTTGTTACTAAAAATTTTCCACTCAGGGTTTTTAGATTATTTAATGATTTTAATGAGGGGTTTTTAATATTGTATTTTACTGGTTTTATTGTGTTTTTTAATTTTTTAATCTGTGAGCCGCCCTGAGTCCGTTGGATTGGGCGGCATAGAAGAATTGTAAATAAATAAATAAATATATATATATATAAATATACATTATCTATATTATGTATTCTATATGTGGCCCAAAATAATTCCTCTTCACTGAATAAGGCCCAGGCATGCTCTAGTGAGTCCTATTAGAATTAATTAACTTTTTCTGTTATATTATAAAATTATTTATGATAGAGAACATTGTTAGGCAAATCCTAAATTATATTTTATTAAGAATGTGTGGCTATGCCACATTGGTTTTAGTTTTCCCCATTTTCTTCAAACCTGAGTTAAATCAGTACTAAACATTCAAAAGCAAGAGAAGAAATAGTTCCTAGCTCCAGAGAATTCTTTATGCTTTTGTAAAATTCAACAGTGACTAAGTTTAACAACCTTAATTGCTGACAAATGATTTTTTAATGAAAGGGGGCACTCCTGATCCACAGTCTAATGGGCTTCAGGCCTTCCCATGTCCTGTTCTAACAAACAAACAAAAATATTCCAACTGGTTTCTGGCCAAGATCCTTATCTTTCACACTATTTTCACTCAGCTGATAAATTGCTTTCAGAGCAGAGGGGAATATGAGGAAGGATGCAAACTGAAAGCAAATCAGTTGCAAATCAGTGCTAAAACTAAAGCTGAATTCAAGAGCTGAAGTCTAGAAGCTACAATCTTGGCAGTGGCACATGATGAAGGCACCATCAAGCCTAGTGCCAATTCTTGGGTTGAAATGGGTGTATGCCTCGTCATGGTTTTAGAAAGAACATTTCTTTCTGGTCCTAAATATGAGCATCAGCAAGAGATAATTTCACAGTTGCCCTGAATAGCAGCTAATGTTATTTAAAATCCACCCTCCAGTTCTTTAAACATGTCTGTGGAAGTAGGGTGGTCAGTATTGTCAGTCTAATAAAAGCAGTGTAGTGTCAGTGGGATGCAAGGCCTGTACACACACACTCTGTAGAAAGAAGTTAGCTAAAGATGGGTTCCAGTACGAGTCTGAAAGCTTGGAAGATAAATCCATTGGTGATGGACTCAGATTGGATCCTGTCCATTTTGTATGTTCATCTTACATTCGCGTCTGAAAAGAGTGGTGCTCATGTTGCAAGAATAAAATACTTTTTTTCATTTTGATAAAAGTAGCTAGAGGTATGGATTTATTAATACTGATTGCATTTTATTTACGATGGTTTTATATTGCTTTTTAAGATACTCTGGAGGACTTTTTATCTGGAACTTAGAAGATACATAAATAATAGGCTGGAAGCCAAAGTACATGATAAAGTACTGCTAGTATAGTACAGATAAAGTACTGCAGAACAGTATGATAGGGCAATACTGGCCAATCTCACTGAACAACTTGACTACTCTATTTTGAATCAGCTGAAATTTCTGAACTATCTTTGAAGGTAGCCCCATGCATAATGTGTTACAATAATTCATATGAGAGGTCACCAGAGCCATAAATAACAATAGCAAAGCTGTATCTGTCAAAATAGGTTGCAGTTGGTATATCAGCTTGTAGTGATAAAAAAACTAGCAAACAAAAACGAAGACACCTGGGGAAAAATGCACTACAGAGCTACTATTGAGCTAGCAGGGTAGAACATAAAAGGTAATGGAAGTTATAAATGCTTTTAATATTTCTAAGAACTCCAGGGTGGATTATTTAAAGTTGCAGATAATTGTTTTATCAGCAAAATATCCCTTTGTGTACAAGGACTGAATGAAAAGTCATGCCTCCAGTGTTACAAGTCATCAACAGATGGCAGTACTGATATGTTAGAAGCACTAATGCAGACTGTCAAACTCCTGGCCCTTGGGCTGGATGCATCACATGCTGGCCATGCACAGGCCCAGTTTAATGAAGGGGAGAAAAGTCATATAAGATGCACCCAGCTTTTGGGGAGGAAAATCTCCCTCTGCCTTCCATCAATTTGTCTCCTGTGCTAAATCAGGCTGGGCTGAAACTGAAACAGGCTTCAGTACAGGAGACAAAGGGGGGGAAATCTGCCTCTGCCTTCCACCTTTCTCCCTCTTGTTTTCCTCCCCAACAGATCACAACAGCTGATTGGGGGTGTTCTGGGACCGCCAATCAGCTGCTTATGCTCAGGCTGTGCTGAAACTAAAACTAACTGAGAGGCAGAGGCAGATTTTTTCCCCTTTGTCTCCTGATGCTGAAGCCTGTTTCAGTTTCAGCACAGCCTGATTGAGCACAAGCAGCTGATTGGCAGGTCCTGTAATACCCCCAGTCAGCTGTTGTGAGTGGCACGTTAGTGGGGCTGAAAGGCTGCTTGCACCATGCAGCTGATCTTCTAAGGAACAGGCATGGCGCTCTAGTGATCCTTGCAGCCTTGAATGAGGTTGAAAACATGAGGAACAGGCACAGAGGCACAGCCTGGAACAGGTTGCTACGTGCAGAGGGCAAAAACAGTGAGTAGGCGGGGCTATATTCGAACTATAAGACACACCCTAATTTTCAGCCTCTTTTGGGGGGGAAGTATGTCTTATACTCTGAAAAATACGGTAATTTTTTTATTGCCAAAGCAGTCCTTCCAATTGAAATTCACCATTGAATGTACTTTGTTTATGGTGATGACTGTGTTGACATGAATAATCTGTGTCACTGGACCAAAAAAATATATATGTAAAGATGGTAAAGTGCGAAAAGCTGATCTGTGTGAACCATGACTATAAATGATTTTTTGCATGAGAAAGATTCACAAATTAAGAACCATCCACAGATCAGTCAAAAATAAATTGTTATCAAACTTGGTATTCCACAGCTTAGGCGACATTATTGGTGTTTTTCAATATTGAAAATTTGTGCAAGATGAGTTCCTTGCATATTAATGGCAAAAATGAAAAATGCAAGAATTGAGATTTGCCAGCAATTGTTATATTACAGGAATGAAAATGAGGGTTTTTCTTTTAAATAGCCTCATCCTTATGATCTGGAAGCGAAGCACCAATCCATGAAATATCTTCAGAAAGGTTCACCTGTAGGGAAAAAAGCTTTTTAGGGGGAGGATGCAGATGATGTTATTTACTTGGGTTTCCTTGAAACTACCACTGTCCATATACAGGACTACACTGCAAAACTCAAAGGTTCAAAATAATACTTAGGTAGAGTTTGGAAGCACAAGAAAGAGATTTTGCAATTTGACAATGCTAGGTCTCACAGCTCATTAGCCACCCAAGAGGCAGTTTGAAGATGGATTTCATCATCTTACTCCATCTGCCATATATTCCAGATTTGGTGTCATGTGACTTCCCCCCATGTCCCCAAATTGAAGGAATAACTTTGTGGGTATTTTTGTATTTGACTGACTGAAATGAAAAGGTGGAGAGGACTGTTAGGACTTAACTGAACAGACAAAGTGCAGCATTCTTTTATCAAGGATTTAAGAAGCTTATCCATCATTAGCAGACATTTGTAGCAAGTGGTGATGATTTTATGCGTATAAGTACAGGTAACAAAATAACAAAATAATTCATTTGAAGAATTACTTTCCTATTCTGTGTATTAAAATAGCCCTATTTAAAGTTATGAAGGTGGGGACGTTACTTTTCATTCAACCCTTATACATTGAATTGATAATCAACCAGTCATTTAATAACAGCTCCTATGAAATTTGGCATATGTTATAAAGATAAGGGACGCAGTGGCTCAGTGGGTAAGACACTGAGCTTGTCGATCAGAAAGGTCGGCAGTTTGGTGGTTCGAATCCC
>JANHFQ010009796.1:0-12631 GCA_032468035.1 Aparallactus werneri | reverse complement strand
AGAGAGAGAATGAATGTTATCTATTTTTATGAAAACAGGCTAAAAACAAATTCCTGTGCTTATTTTTTCCTGGATCTAATCATGTTCCTTATTTATATAACATTTACATTTAAAATATTTTATTCATTACCTGTTTTTGGGCTTCTACTTTTTGCTTCCTTGTTGGATCAATTGCATCTACCATCCATTTAATTGTGAAATAGGTTACAGCACCAAATATTGTTAAGCGGAAAATTAAACCAACAACTTCATTCCGAGTTAGAGGACGAGAAAACGTTTCAGCATGTACCATTGTGCGTATTTCCCTATACCAAATAATGGAAAAAGGGAAGTCAATGTGCATTCTTAGAAAATTAGAAAGTTTTGAAGTATTATTTTTTGGTACATGGTACCAAACTTGATACATTACTAACCTGCTTGATACATTACTAACCTGCTATTAATTCATACACAAGATGGTTGAGATTTTTTTCATATATGAGTTTCACATACAAGAGATTTTGTACACAAGATGGGTGTGATTCCGTTCCTTGTGGAGATAAAGAAAGGGATAATTAGTTATCACTCAATATTTGTCAATGACCAAATCAAAAAGGGAAAGCATTTTTAAAAAATGGAACATATAAATTGGAAAACAGTATTTTCAGAGGAAGCATCATACATGCTTTTATTTGTTATTAGCAACTCACTTGCTAGTAGTCAAAACCAGTAAGACTCAGCTTTGCAAACTGACGTAAAATACTAGATTTAAACATGCTTTGATTGTGCAGAATGTTCCATACACAGGACAGCTGGTTTTCAATGGTTTCTGCCCATGGTATTTCAGATGTTTTATCCGTATGTGTAATGAAATAGGGCTGATTTTAGTATGGACTGAAATGTAGTTTGGGGGATGGGGGAATAGACACTGAAAGAAAACTAGATTGAAAGGGATTCCTGGGTAATGGCATATGTGGATCAACGGTGAGGAAGGAGGAAGGAAACAAAGAAAAAAACACTGGCAAGATATGGTGCGCTAAGTTAAAAAAAAAGAATATTATTGGGAGATGGGGCAATACACCGGCTAGTGGGACTGGCCACTCTGGAACTGGCAAGATGTGCCAAGACAGTTGCATTAAGGAATAGGACACAGGCCAATTCACTGGCCCTGGCAGTTGAGGAGCTGAGAAGAAGCAGGGAAGAAAATACAGGGGACAAGGGAAAGCAAGGAAGATACTATTAGATTGCTATCAGCTGATATGATAAGTTGGCCCAGAGAAAAAAGTTGATAGATACTTGGTTTTATTATTATGTATGAGAAAAAACATGTCTGGCGTGGGAAGTTTTACAAGGTTTCTGGAGAAAGCTAAAGATCGGAACAAGTGCTTTTTTTAGTCTGCATTCACTGACTTTTACTGCATTTTATGCTTATTATTGCGAACCATCTAGAATTTCTATAACATAATGGTACACAAATACTAAAAATCAAGTAAATTAAAATGAAGTTTGGGGCATAATAGACCAGCAGAGCTCAAATGGGTATCACACCAGCCTCACTCTTTGCACCATAAAATAATCCAGTAGCAGTGTGGGACAAGTTTCAATCAAACCCAAAACAAGTAAAACATTTTGGTTTTATTTCTGCCAAACTACAGCCAATGCAATATAACAAGGCAGAAAGTCCAGTATGTTGCATTTTCAATTAGAAGCATAACTTTTATTCCCATGTGCACCCTAAGATGTGCCATTTCTTATAATTTTAGCTTCTTTTTCTCCCTCAAGACTTTCAAAGCTACATTTAAGGAAGCAGCTTATCAAATATGACCAGCAGACTATAAAGAAGGACCTCTGTTGTACGCAGAATATCGGCAATGGGTTGAGGCTATATGAAGGAATTGTAAACTTTGGAACAAGCTTCTTTTTGAGATAAATGTCCCTAACCTTTCACAGAGCCATAAAAACCTGCCCTTTTTGTTATTTATAGGATTAAGTGGTTAGATGAACCTGTTCTGTTGTGAGAGTTTATACAGTTCCAGCTATTTTTATTGGGTCTTCTTTCTATCCATTCATTTTGTCTTTATGGTATTTTGTATGGTGAACACTGTCCAGAGTCACAATTTATGAATGGAAGAACCTTATATACTATCTGTCTATTGGATAGACAATGTTTGCTAAGGGGGAAATTCTTAATAATTTTTTTTAACCAAAACTGCCATACAAAGACCATGGGATAGAATCTCATTTATATGCTATAAAATACCATCTAACTATCCCAAAGCTGCCAGAACTGAAGAGGCTTCTTGGATGAGAAGCG
Organism: Aparallactus werneri; assembly: GCA_032468035.1. Lineage (NCBI taxonomy): Eukaryota > Metazoa > Chordata > Lepidosauria > Squamata > Lamprophiidae > Aparallactus > Aparallactus werneri. The sequence continues at coordinate 10,338 of JANHFQ010009796.1, read as the reverse complement.
AAATGTCTTCAAAGGAAAAAAAACCAGAAAGTCCACTTGCCTCTTGGAAAAGCACCTTTGGGACAACCATGACCTGGATGATTGAGAATCTCCATAGACATATCATCTAACTATTCTTTCATCTTGCTTCAGAGCACAAATTCATCCTGCAGTTAATCTGCTGGTCTCATTCCAACATTATACAAGTCTGGCAGCCAAATATACACAAACTGCCATAAATCAAGGTTCTTTACTGTTTCACAACTTCCTCCTTAGAAGCTTGAAAAAAGCTAGACCTATGCTATTATCAGCTTAAAGTGCCTGCTTAAATTTTTTTGGCCATGTGTTGCTATCAGGACAACTTGTATCTCCATTTCCCCCAAAACAACCGTTCTATCTTCCTACCCAACCATTTTCTAAAGACATTAGGCTTCACTTGCTTCTCCTTCTCTCTGAATTGTTTTAAATTTTCACTCATGGTGGCAAACCTGATCCATTTACAAATCAGCCACCCTTAAAAGAAGCATCGGACCTACTATCTCTCCAGCAACTGACCTGAATGCTACAACTAGGGACTAGTATCAACATGAAGAGGAAGAAAGGTTGGGAAAGTTAAAAGAGTCAAGACAGACTCTTCACTTCTGTGTTATAGGTGTGGTGGCATCGTGGTGTGGAGAGGGGGGATTTGCTGCTTGGGTAACAGTCTATCCTCCATGTAAAACCACCCAGGCCATCATATTCTGGACCACCCAGAGCACAATACCGTAGTCTTAGAAGAGGAGGAGGCAAAGACTGAAGGATACCAACAAAGATACCACAGCAAACCCTAGACTTTTGAGACAAGCTATGAGAATGCTTGTATTGCAGGCTAATTCTGCTAACTGCCAGGGGTTCGATCCCCACTGGCTCAAGGTTGACTCAGCCTTCCATCCTTCCGAGGTAGGTAAAATGAGGACCCAGATTGTTTGGGGCAATATGCTGATTCTGTAAACCACTTATAGAGGACTGTAAAAGCACTGTAAATAATATAAGTCTAAGTGCTACTGCTATTGCTATGTATAGCTTTAATTCAGGCTTTGCAGATAACTTTTAGGAGGGAATAAAACCAAGTTACTGATTAGGAGGATATTTCGGTTAAGCAACATAACTGGGACTCCACATGGAGAGACGGCGGGGGAAGAAGAGTCGTTATTTCACCACATCCCACTCCCCAAAATGAGAGGGGAAATGGAGCAGTCACCTTCTTTCTCCCAAACCTTACAGGGAGGCTTTCCCGGCTGTTTCCCAAGGGCTGCGAGCAGCGTGCACGGAGGAGGAAAGCCCGGACACTCTCTTCCCAACTCGCCGGCCAAAACGCTCCCCCCGGTTTCTGCAGGAAACCCCCGCCACCGAACCGAAAGCGAAAGGGAGCCTCGAGGTGACCTTCGGCGGGAATCCTCCGGACGCCTCTGCCTCCTCTGCCTCCTCTGCACCTGGGCGACGGAAAGGACCGCCGCGCGTAAAAGGCGTGCGCCGGAGAGGGGAGGGGTGAGGAGCGCGCGAAATTCCTCGAGAAGTGTGGAGGAAACGGCCGTACCCGGCAGGCGTCGCTTGGGTGTTTGGGCCGACGCTCAATACCCTCCCCTCGGACGCCGCGCCTCTATCGTAAGGTTCCGCTTTTGAGGAGGAAGAGGGGAAATTTTCATTGTAACCCTGGCCGAGGAGTCTCGCATCGAGCTCGATTTTTTAGTCTTGCGGGAAGGCGAGCGAGACGGCTGAGGGTTAGATAGGGAGCAAAAGACGGCTCAGATTTAGCTTGCACACAATAGGGCTAGATGGGGATTTCCCCATTCTGGTCTAACAATTCATTAGTATATGTCTATGGAGATTCTCACTCATCCAGGTCATGACTGTCCCAAAGGTGCTATTTCCAAGGAAGTCCAGTTGCCTCTTGGAATATGGCACCTTTGGAGTATCCATTACTACCATGCCTTTCTTTGGACTACCTCCAAGGAACCCGAAATTGAGTGACAAATTTACCTTATATTCACATGCTAAATTTAAGTTGTGGAGAGCTATGTACAGTATATTGCAGAAACTCTGGTTTATTAAGTTACCTTGTGCCTGAGTGTGGGGAAACAAAGGCTAATGGTCTCTTAATCCTTTTATTAAATATATATTACAATATTGATATCCCACCCCAGCTCCAGGTGCTCGGTGACCAGATAAAAACAATGTTGATCTTAACAAGAATACAAGCACAACAATAGCAGAGTCTTTCTTAGAAATACTTTCAAACGAGAGTGGAATATATTTTGATGTCTTGAATTTGCTTTAAGATAGGGGTCCCCAATCTCCAGTTCGTGGCTGGGACCAGGTTGCGGCATGACATAAACTGGGCCAAGCAAACAAGTAAAGCCCCATCTGTGGGATACAGGCTCCCTCCAGTCCACGGAAAAATCTCTCTCCATGGAACCTGCTGCCTGATGCCCAAAAGATTGGGAGCCACTGCTTTAAGGCTTTATGTTGATTTCAGTGGAATGAGACATGAATCATTTGTGTGGGAGCTGCATGCCTAGGGAGAGGCCAATTCCAGTAAAATGTTAAGTTTTATGCAATGTTTACCTTTAATAGAACATTAGATTTGCACCTATTCCTTAGAGGTATATCCCACTATGTTTGGACTCCTCATAGGATTATATTGTAATGTTTATCCTCACAAAATTCTTAAGTATTATATACATTTTTGAGGGTCGCTTTGTTGTAGTGGCTAAGGCATTAGATTAGAAACTGGGAGACTGTTGAGTTCCAGTCCTTTCTTAGGCACAAAACCAGCTTGCTGATCTTCAGCCAGATAATTTCTCTAATTCCTCCAAGGAAGGAGGCAGTGGCAAACCACTTCTGAAAAACCTTGCTAAGAAAACACAAGGACTTGCCCATGCAGTCTCCAAGAAACTGATATGATTGAATAGAAGAAAAACATACTTTTATTATCAATTTCCTCAGATTGGGAATTAAGGTTGAAAGTTTATCCAGAAATATCTAGCAAGTTTGAAGAGAAATTACCTTATCATTTTCTAGGAATAATGTCAAGAATACTTGGATTCTGGAGATAAATAATGAATTTCTTTTCAACTTTTCATATTTCACAAATTCATAATATAAAGATACTGCTGTACTGGGTGAACCAGCTTGTTCAGGCAGCCAAGAATCTTGACTACTCTGAAGAGACTTTGTTCCTGCACTTCAGGAGTAAGGCATATTTGAATTTCTCTATTATATATAAACAAAATTAGTTCTAAGTATCATTCATATTGATCCAAATCATGCTAATAATATTGGTAATCTCACATTTATAAATTTTAAATGATTCTCATTTTATTTTATTTAAAAAAATACATTTAGGTAATCCTCATTACATTGTTTAAACCTGTATAAAAAAAATTCATAATTCCTCATCGTTAGCTCTATCTTCATCTATGTCTTTCTTGGATTTGAACTTAATTCAATGATACCTAATTCTTTATTTAGAATTCCATACTTCTACTACCTCTTAATCAGGAATTTAGGTTGTCTTTTTATGCCTATCTCTAGTCCTTTGTTGTCATTAGTTGCAGAAATAATTTCCTTCCAGATTCTCAATAAATTGAATGTGGTAGCATATACATTTACAAATCTGATTCTTGCACAATTTCCAAAATTGAAAAATGTATTGATGCACATGTATAATAGACTTAATATATTTCTTACCTTCTTGAAACTATCCATACTTTTACGTGGCATAATACTTCTCTCTAATAGATTCCAATGGTGAAAACTAGTGAATCCCTTCTTATAATTTCATCCTTTATTTTTCACCCTCATTCCATTCCATTTTTAATGTGGAATTTGAACTTTTTATAGTCATTTTGTATTACAGTTAATTAAATTTAGGGTATAAATTACATAATGTGAAAGATTTAAAAACATCTGTGAAACCACACAGGACAAGGGTGGTATGATTTGTACATAAATAATACAATGTCTTTGTGATGACAGCATACATAATAATGTATGCTGGACATGGGAGCAGCATATAGACATCAGCATATATACCTGTGCTTATACTTACATGTATAGCTTCTATATACTTATCCTTTCACTTATAGCTTCTTTAAAGCTTGAATAGCCAAATACTGTGTGGCAAAGAAATATGAAGTTTGCTAGAATGCATTTATTTATTAAATTTAGATGCCTGTACCTAGTGTAAAATTCTCATTAAATAGCAGTGAGGATACTGTGTATTGGGCTAGAGCACTGTGTCTAGACTAGGGGTGTCAAACTGGCAGCCCGCAGGCCGGATGCATCACATGCAGGCGATACCCACCCCAGCTCCGCAAACGGAAAAAAGTCACGAAGCATCATGTGCCGGCAACATGACACCGTGAATTTGACACCCCTGGCCTAGACAAAGGCACAAATAATTCTCAACTGTTAATAGCAGGATCACAAGGTAAGAATTTACAAGATACTTTATTTAGCGATTTTGATTTTTTTAACTGAAAAGCACAAAAGATACAAAACGAAAACATAATAGTTGATTTAGATAAACATTCTAACAAAAGCAACTAACCTTCTTCTGCATTTATCTTACATATTTCATATTATTTCATCGACCTGAGCTGTCACTGAAAAATATGTTTAAAAGATTTCAGAGGTCTGATAATAGATGCTCATACTGGAATAGCGCTTACAGTTTTTGCTAATTTCATTACATAGAAATTTTTATTACAACTTTCAATTTAAAGATATTGGAAAGTGATTATTCAATGTGACCTCTGCAGATGTCCATCTGAAATGCTTTTGGGTGAAATAACGACCACAATTTTGGGATTTATCAGTCATGAAGCAATGATGTGTAGTTTGAAATGTTAATTCTCTAGTCCCATAAAGCAGATTGATAGATGAGGCATAAAATGGTTCCAGATGCTATATTTCCTAACTGTTCAGCTTGCTTGCTTTCTCTAACTCTGTCACCTGAAGCTATAATATTGTAAGTAGGCCACCTGCATTTTGATTCCCCTGCTTTTAGCAGAATGTCCTTGAAAGCATTTGGAAAGCAGCATGTTGCTGATTCACATTATTGTTTAAAAAAATTGAAAAATATGTCAAATCAAGGAGATAATCTTTATAAAGCTAGCTGGAAATACTTACAGACTTCGTATGGAAGACAATTGTGTGTTTGAGATGCTACATTGTTTTCTAAGCTATAAGAACTTGAGATTTTGTGAACAAAATACCAGTGGTACTATCCATGAAGATGTATCAGGCAAAGCAGGACTGCATGGTTTATCTTGTCACATTCTGAACAATAATAGGGGAAAGAAGAAAGAACAGTTACCAAATTAAACAGGCCTACAGGACTGCATTTTGTCTAATTTGAGAGGCAAACTACACTATAAATTTTATGTATCAAACCTGAACATTCCACTCCTTCAGGATTTTAAATTTACATTGGACATTGCAAATATTAGATTAAAGAACTTACTATATAAATAGTAAAACATTGCAAAAGTTAACCTGTAAATAAAAAAGTCCTGGGCTGATAGCTTTTAGACCAGATCTGGACATGTTATGAGTCTCAGGCCACATCTGGCTCTTTGATTGTCCCTGTCTAGCCTGTGTGAGGTCAGTTGGAAATTAGAACTCAAATGTAAATAAGTGTACATTATGCCATGCATGCAATACAACTGCTTTGCTTTTGTTTTGAAGGAGACTGATGCATTTTTTCAGTTTATTTATATGCATATATTTGTGCCTATGCACCCTTCACAGCCCTATTGATAAGTCTCAGTTTCTCATGCAACCCCTTGGGGAAATTAATTGCTCCCAGTACTGTTTGTCATAATTGTTATGCTACAACATCTGGTGTATTTGCTTCATTGTTTGCAGGTAACATTCAGTATAGGTTGAGCTTCTAGATAGTTTTTCATTTGAATTGAAATAAGAGTATCTAGAACAGGATTGTCAAACTTGCAGCCTGCAGGCAGGATGCGTCACACGTTGGCCACGCCCATGCCAAAGGGGGAGAAAGTCATAAGTCATGTGACCACGCCATGACAATGTGAGTTTGATACCCCTGATCTAGAATGTTAAAAATAAAGTTGGTTTTTGATGAAAGAATTGAGGAATGTTTCAAATAGCAAATGAAAAGCTACATGGCTTGTCATAAGACTGGAATATATTACTTCCTTGCTAATCATCATTTTAAAAGACTGTCAAATTCCCTTTGTGTGTGCTGATGGACACTCATGGAACATTGATTTGAAATGTAAAAAAACTGGGAGATTTGTTCACTTCATACCTGATTTGATAGGAAATGAAAAATAAATTGCCCTGCTGTACAAGCATCAGGAAGCATAAGGATCGATCACTGGAGAGACACCAAGTACTTTGGTGAAATTTGGTGTAGAAACTGAAAATACAAGCTTCCTATGGCTGAAATTAATAACATTTAATGTATAGATAATGTATCACTTGCTTTCTCTGCTTCATAATATCATCATGGGAGTATTGCTGAAAAGAATGTTCTGCTGTCTTAAACCATTTTTCCCATTTAGAAAATGTTTATGGACAGATACATACGAGCAGAGCTTGTTAGCCTATACCCTTATCTATTCCTTCTAGTTTAAAGTGTTTGTAAAAACAAATAGTCTGTATGCATATAAAGGTAAAACCTCCTTAGATAACAAAATGTAGCACTTTTCTCCCTTTTTCAATGCCTCCCACTCTTGCTCAATTCATGGTATGCAGTTCATGTGTCTCTAGAGTCTCCTTGACAAGAAATAACCTTGAAAATGCAAAAGCATTCTAAATTAAAAGCAGGTACAAATGAGCTCTATAAACCAACAACTGCACAATTCTCAGGAGAAATTTTTGAAGATAAAGAGAATGTTGGGAAACAATGGAAACGAAACCATACCAATCCATCCCTAGAGACAACTAAATTGCCTTATAAAAACCACAAGTACATGGGCATAAAATGGTTTCTAAAAAGCAAGGAGAGTAAGCCTTCTCCATCCATTAATATAGGTGATATGGCAATTTCACATAATGCGCTCAGGGATATAGCAATAGGAACTGATTTCCCCCCCTTTTGTATGATGTACATTTATTTGTAAGATTTATATTTTAATTTTCCTTCAAGGGCTTAAGGCAGCAAACATAGCATTGTCTCCGATTTTTCTTCATAACCTCTTTCCTGTGAGGTAGGTTTTGCTGTTAGCGAATGGGCCAAAGGCACCCACTGGACTTCAATGGACCTGAAGGATGGATTTGAATCTGAATCTCCTGAGGGCAGATCCAATACCAGAACCACTACCCCACATGGTCTCTCTTTTGATATCCAGTAACTTGCTGGAACTTAAGATCATGGGCTTCTTCTAAAAATAGCTCCAATTTTTATTTGCAAACCCTTGAAATCGGCCTAAGAGACAAATCTAATATTGTTGCAGAAACAATTTATGCATATGGCATTTGTGTCAACTTTAACTTGATTTGGGATTTTAATGCAATAATACAGACCACTTGCCTTATGTTTAGAATAAGGATACATTGCCAGAGCACATTGTTGGTATATTGTGCACTCTCATCACATCAGAGTCTGCAATATATACCGGTAGGTGTTTCATTGGCCAGACTGACACCATATTACATAATCACAGTATTCTTAATCATTGTCTCCTCCCACAATCCCAATGAAAATTCTTCCACAAAGTATCAGTTAATTTTGAGGTGGAGGGTGGGCAGCCTATTATTATATCAGTAAATCTCTTTATATGTATTATTACTGTTTGAAAAATGAATGCTAGGTGAGGCTGCTAACTATCTATTGAAAATAAAACCTGTTTGGGGTTTCTAGTAAATAGACTGATTCTACTCATTTTATTCATAATTCTTTAGGAAAACTTCTCATGCTAATTTCTTCTGGAGTCCAAAGGCTGACAGGTTGTGTACATTTTACCTGTGCTTTGTGAAATAAGTCATACTTGGCTAAGTCTACAAACCATGCTAAGCCATGTTGGCCCAAAATATAAGGCAAAACTAATGAAAAACAACTCATCAGCAGGATTGTTAACCCTACTGAAAGTGATTTAAGATTTAAAATGTAGTAGCAATTATTGTAACAGGGTGTACTGTAGCTGGATCCCTATGCACAATCTATGAAGTATCCCTCAAAACCAGCTCCCTGCCCAACCTCTGGTCTTTAGCCACGGTTATACCAATCTTCAAAAAGGGAGCGTGCATAAGCGCACCAGCATGCCTACCATCCCTGTCTTACTGTCTCCAATTACCTGTATAAACTTTCTTCCTCCATGTTTTTACTTATACCTATTCCTGTTATCTTGTACATGTTTGACAAACAAATACAATAAAATAATAAATAGAATAATTATATCAAGTTTTTCCAATTTTATCATTTTTATTTTCTATACTTTGTACTTTAATTCTCCATTATTTTTTAAGAATGCTTTTTAAACCTAAAAAGGATGAGATTTGTGCTTTGTTTTAGAGCATGCTAGCTTTCAAATAATTAAAATAAATAATTTACACACCAGTAAATAAATTTCAGAGAGTACCAAGGACTCCACAGTTCAATCCTGACTTGCAAGGGATGAACTGTCTTTCCTTAGTTAAATAAAATCAGATGGGTACTAGGAGCTGTTGCCAAGCATACAGCCACCCTGGGATGCCATGCTGAGATCCAAATTGTAATCAATGTCTGTGTGGCTCCAGTCACATGATGTCAGACTGAAGTTTGCTTGATTTGCCTTGAAGGGATTGGTATTTCTTTAAGCAGTTTTCTGCCATGGGGTTTCTAAATGTGGTTTATAGTTTAGAATATGCTAAATGTAAATACTGCAATTTATTACACTTTAGTTGAGTGAAACCATAGCTTAGCACTGTGTGAACTCAATCTGTTACAATTAGAAAGGGAAATGAAAAACAGTACATTTTCTCTGGTGTTTCAATGGTCCTTGCTCCAAAACTTTTTTTCCTCTTAAAGTTAAATGGAGAAGTGTGGTATAGGAAGTGAAGCTAAATGAAACTCACCCAAGTAATTATACATTGTGTAAAGAGGCTTTGCAACAATACATTTGATGCAAGAACTAGTTTGTCTTCAAGGGACTATGGCATGAGGGAACTGCAAGAAGTTAGTGAATTCCTTTTTGTAACTCTTCATTCTACAACAACTGAAAGGGGAGGGAAAAGAAAAAGGTGGGCCATCCTTTTTCCCTATTACGTTAACGATTCAGCCACCCTGCCCCTGTAAACTGGCAACTTAATAGCTGACACAAATCATGGAAGCCTGAAGAACTCCAAATTATTTGCCATGTCTTTTTGGAGAACAATACCAAAAGAATAACGAACTAGCCAGCTGCAGGTTGGTCAAACCCAGCTCGTGGAAGATAGCTCTGGAGGCTGGTTTGAGTGCCCAGGCAGGGGAGGCCTTGAGAAATATAGGTAGTCCTTAACTTACAATAATTCATTTTGTGATCAAAGTTACTGGGAAAAGTGAAAAATTTTTCACACGTTCATTGCAGCATCCCCCATGGTCACATGATCAAAATCCAGATGTTTGGCCACTAACTCATATTTATGACGGTTGCAGTGTCCATGGTGGTCACGGGATGCTCTTCTGCGACCTTTCAACAAGCAAAGACAGCGGGGAAGCCAGTTTCCCTTCACAATGAAGTAATACTTTGCCACCTATTTACTTCAACAGCTGTGGTAAAGAAAGCCGCCCAACGGGGCCAAGCTCACTTATAAACAAACGTATCGCTTAGGATCCAGAAACGGGGGTGGTGGTGGTCCACTGCGATCCTAAGTCGAGGATCACCTTAACGCGATTTGAGCGGCACGCGGGAAGCGCGGCTTCCTCTCCTGAGCCGACAGGGGGCGCACTCGCGCCGGCCGCACGTCGCGCCTCGGCTTTTTCCGCAACCTTCGGCGGCTCTTCCAGAGGGCTCGAGCGGCGGTGGAAAAAGCAAGAGGCTAAGAGCGCGGCGTCCGCTTCTCATTCGTCTTGCGTGCCGCAGCCGGGTGACGACCGTTCCCGCCGAGATTTCAGTTCCGAGCTGGAGGGGATGGCACTGGCCCAACCTCAGCTCGGGGAGGATCTTGAGCACCGGGTGACATCAGCGCAACCGAGCACACACACAAAAGCTACGGAGACAGCAGCCGCTTTCGGGCACCTTCCCCCGCCCCAACGATAACGCAACTTTGCAGGCTCGGTGCAATCCGGCGCCGCTGCAGAGAGCGAAGCCCCCACCCCACTTTTCAATAAAGGGGGGTCTCTCTCCCCCCCCTTCAAAAAAGGCTCCCTCACGAGGTGGCTTT
>JANHFQ010009767.1:138685-149251 GCA_032468035.1 Aparallactus werneri | reverse complement strand
TTTTAGTTTTGTGAGCCGCCCTGAGTCTTTTAGATTGGGCGGCATAACAAATTAAAATAAATAAATAAATAAATAAACTTTCTGGCTCATTCCCACGCTGCCCAGCTGTGTTCCGTGCGGTGCCTGCGCACACTCACAACCAGTGAACCAGTTGTTAATGTAAGTGCAGCCCACCTCTGTCTACTGCACCTCCTAACCACAAAATATGTATGTCTGGCCCTTACCATCAAAACGTTGCCCATCGTTGCATTAGCAAAAGATACTGAAAGCAAGTTCATTATTCTGTTATATAAGTTGTTGTTTCCCAGAGGTTATTATTAGATTACTCAACTATGTAAAAAAAATCTATTAAATTATTTTATATTATACACGTACACGCAAAATGCTTTAAAAAACCATTAAATTCCACAAAATCAGATGTTTGTGCATAAAACAGAGGCTTTTACCTCGCCTGGTTCACCCTCGAACTCCTCTTCCATGTAGTACTATAAACAAAGAAGAAACCTCATTATTTTTCACAAGGTCATTCATAAAAACACGTGTGTTTCTCTTGAGGCAAAGAAATCTCAGTCTGAAGAATGAAGTGCTTGATAAGGATGTTCCATGGAAAGTGCTCAAAGATTTAGCTGCTGGTAAGATCCACAGGCATTTTGTTCCATAAACACCAGCAGATTTGTGGCTGCCAATCGCTCATAATACTTAATACTGTTAAAAAGTGGTTTTTCCTTGTATCATAAAATATTAGTTTTTTAAATGTTGTATTAGATCCAGTTCCAGTTCACTTCACATCTCCTGCTCGCACTTAAAAAGTTTAAGACTAATACAATATAAAATTTAAAATCAGCCCGATGTGTCCCCAAAAGCCTGTTCAAATAACCACGTCTTTAGGGCGCGGTGGAAGGTTCGAAGGTCGGGTGCTACCCGTAGCCCCAGCGACAAGGTGTTCCAAAGAGTAGGAGCTTCCACAGAGAAGGCCCTTCCCCTGGGCGTCACCAATCATTGTCTAGCTGAGGGCACCCTGAGGAGGCCAACCCTGTGGGAGCGAATCGGACGATGGGAGGGAATCTTGCATTTAATTGGTTTCTTGTAAAAATGGTGTTGTAAGAGAACAATTAAAGCAACTCTTTAACAGGAAAAAGATTTTAGTCACCAGTGAATTCTTTTTAAAGGAAATATTTAATGTCCTAGGAACATTTGTTATGGACTATTCATTTAAGTTTGCTACCTGAAAGCTCTTGGAAAAGAAAGGCTTTCATAAAATGGCAAATGATGTGTCAAAACGTGATCATATTTTATTAGAATGACAGTTACACATTATTATTTTTAAATATATTTCTTAATTAGGGCTGCACAAAGGTACAGTCAGATGATTCAAATGGATGACTCAAATTTTGTTGGAAATAACTCAAGCCAGAACTGAAGCATAGCCAATAATCTTACAAAAGTTCTCTTGGATCGCTCAGGATTGTTTATGCTTCAGGGTGAATTATCATATTTAACTTCAAGGAAAAAGGCATTGAATTTAAGGAGAAACCATGCCTGAACAAGAATTATTGGACAAAAAATAATCTTATCAGCTTCCACTGCTCAGCAGTCTAAAACTCTATCTGAAGGGGGAGGGAAACCCCTCTGATATTTCTGTACAATATATGTGACAAATGGAATACAAGCTATCAGTCAACTGTATCCAATTTCCTACAAGCCACAAGGAATTGAATAACTTAATTTTTCTGTCTACCTGTTATATTTGATAAGCTGATTTAATTCTGTGCTAACACAACTGACATAATTATATTGTGCATCTCACACATGGATACTAACTCACGTTTAATAGACTATATTATATTATATCTTACAAAGTGTTGATTTTTTCCTTCTAGACTATTTTCATGTTTTGAATGGGTTTTGTTACTACTAAAAGAGGGGGAGAGAAGTTGCTATTGTATCAAGGCTGAACTGCTGCTTCTCAGCATCTCAACTAGGATAACGTTCAATATCATGACTGAACTCAAAATTCCATTAAAAAAAACTTTAACGCCTATGGAACAATTCAGCTCCCAGAAAAGTACAAACAAAATTCATTTCCCTTGATCTTCCAAAGAAAGCAGGATAGAGGTATAAGAAACAAAGAACCTAGATGTGGAAGACAATTGTAAAGAGAGATTGATGACTGCTGTGCTTCAGAACATTTTTTTAAGTCCAGTTGATCACCTCAAATCAATATTTTGATTTCAACACAGGAAAGAAAGTGACCTTATCATCCTTTAATATTCATAATGAAATGAACAATATCTAAAATATTATCTTGTTTATGAAGAAGCCAAGAAAGAACCCAGTTGCAGCTTGTTTAAGTGGATTTTATACTCTCTTTTGGAAATATTGCCTACAAACTTCATCAAATTTAAGCAGATGTTCAGGTCAAATCTAATAGAAATGAATGTACTAAGACCAGTTATGTCAATAAAAATGTTTCTGCAAATCAGCTAACCTAAAAAAATGGGACAAATCGTTTTGCTAATAAGACTCCATTCATTGTACATTACACAAGTACAAACTCTTGTGAAAAGATCTTTTATCAGTAATCTTGGAATGTTTATAGTACCAGTGAAATATATTAGACTAATTTCATAGGGGGGGCCTTCTTAAATATGAGTCATCGCCATAAAGAAGACGCAGAAATGTTGAAATGGCCCAGAATTATCTTTAATAATTAAACTGAACTTACATCATTATTAGAAGTGTTCCTGCTTTGATGTTAAAGATAGTGCCAAATTATTTCCTCAAACTCTTTTTCACTAATACTATAGCAACCGCTAATTTTAGCCTAACTTTGCCAAGCATCAAATCAAGCCTTAAATTAACAATATCTTCAAAGTGCATTTTATTTTAAAACAGCATTCATCATCATAAGAGCAAGCTTAATTCACCAAAAATTATTTAATGCATTTGGTTAGAATTATTTCTCCTATACATCAAAGAGTCTTGAAAAATGGAGATGAAGAAGATGCTAATGCTATCCATGTAGGACCCAATATGATTTGTTTCCAATGTCTTCCTTTTACTGTTTGACCTTATCAGACTTATTTTATTGATCAGCCAAGATTTGTAAGCATATATTCCACTAATAAATTCTACTGGGTTTCATGTATTTTTGATATTAAAAGATTTATTGTGCTCAATTTAATAGGATCTACAACATTGACTAAATTCTCAGATTTAGTGCATTAAGGTTCCTCTCCGTTTCTATGAATTACATTAATAAGAAGCTTCCAAAGATACTGGCACCCTTCAACGGAACCTGATTCACTGCCACTCTTTGCAGATGATTTATGCTTTTACAGATAACTTTGTCAAGGTAATGTTTATTTCAAGCTTTACATATAATTGGCTCTTTTTATTAGACAAATCTAAGGAAATAATGGTCCTCCTACTTTTTTCTTCACTATGCACCACTTAGACTGGTACAACTAACAGCATGCATATACTGTACTTACTAAAGCACTACCACAAGTATAAAGGAAAACCCCAAAAGTGCTTTTATAAAAGGCAACTGGGATTTTTTTTTTCCTTGAAGATATTTCTCTTCTCATCCAACTGAAGCTTCTTCAGTTTTGACCACCAGTTCCAGTTCTGACTTCTTGGATGAGAAGTGAAAAACAAGGAAAAACCAAGTCCAGTCACCTTTTGAAAAAGCAGCTTTGGGACAACCATGACCTGGTTGACTGAGAATCTCCATAGATAAAAAGAAAAATTTAAGAAGATTTTGGGAAGGAGAGGGAAGAGAATGTCTGCATTCATTTGCCTATATAAATGAATTGCTATTTCTGTTTATTAATTCTATGTCAGATTACATACATATACAAATGTATATACATATGTGTGTCTCTGTGTTTATGAGTGTGTTAGAGAGAAAGAATATTCATCCCAGCTTGCAAGAAACATGAAAGCACCATATTTTTTTTCTCATATGGCTTACGGACCAACTTAAAATTGGCAATGTGGCCATCATACCAAGCAAAAACAAAGCCTACTTCTCACCTAAGTATTCTGTATTAAAAAGTCCAAAACAAAATGAAAAGTATAAGTTACATTTAAGAGGACTCTACTGCATGCCCTTTAAAATAGAAATTTGTCTCTTTAGAAATAAATACTTATTTTGCTCTCTAATGCTTTGCACATTTAATTCTGGTTCACACAAAATTAAAGCATGAGGCCAAAAGATCAGTGGAAGAAAACCAGGAAGTTTATGTGCTATGTTTCTGGAAAAAATTTATCTTGCTTAAAAGTAAGATTAGAAGTAATTGCAACCTTTTTTTTTACACCTGCTACAAATATCCCAAGAGACAAGAGCTAAAAGACAGACATCTGAAGAGACAATGCAACAATATAAAACTGAAATGATGATATGAAAGATAAAACCACTATTTGTCTACTAAGACACAGACAATGATAAGACAATGGGCATGGCTGTCAGACATACTGTACATGAGATGGGAAGAAGACAGAAGAAAGAGAAGAGGGGGAAGGAGAGGAGGAAGAAGAGAAGAAGGAGGAGGAGGAGAAGATTTTTGTAATAAAAGTTAAAAACATTTCCTTGATTCTGATGCTGGTCATCAGAAATACTGAAGAGTTTTACTCTAGTAGGATGAATGTGCAACACATTCAATTTGATAATCAATGTGCATCGGGAATTACAACACAAGACTTCAAGAAGCCGCACACAGAACTGGCATGGTAAAATGGAGCCTGGGAAGGAAATGTACCCATGACTTTTCACACAGGTCCTATGTAGGCCAGTTGCTAAATAGAATTAGGGGCATTTTAAATGCACGTATAAATGTTAACATTATTAGCATCATACATGCTGTATTTTTATTTTATTTTTTTAAAGGAAAAGGCTAAATCTGAAGGAAGATGAGGAAAGAAAGGGCATCACTGGGCTTTACTGTCATTGTGCACAACCTTGTGTCCTAGGCCTTCTCTTGGAGTAGCCAACAGCTGCTGGAGGCCATTTAGAATATATCAGTTTCTATAACTGTCCAGTCACCAGCTCTGGATTTGGAGACACACTCACTTCTGAAGCAGCCATCTCAAGTTCCTGACCTGCCATTATTTGCTGTTTCTTTGAAATAATAAACTTATCTGCATAGCACAAGGCAGTAACTCAAACATTTAAGTCTTACCTCCACAACCTCATCATCTTCATCGGCCATCTTTGCGGAAAGCCTGTCCACCTACTCACTGGTCACAAAGCAAGTCGGATAAATAAATATCAGTATGAGGAAGTCAATGTTACTCACTTATCAAAGCTCTATGCACTATAAAAATATTGTAAGAATGTGTTTACACACACACACACACACACACACACACACAGAAAGGCATACACACAAAGAGAGACAGACAGACATGCATTCATAGTTTATTCAACAATATAGGCTAAATATTAAATATTAAATATCTATAAAGATTAATATTTATAATACATTGTTCATAAACATCAAAATATTAATAAACCAAAAATATTATCAAACCTTTCATCTTTCTAAAAATATATGTAAAGGGTTTATCTTGAGAAATTTAGCATCAGATTGCTATTATCCCTTCATAATTTGTATTTCTCTCCAATAGCTCATACGCAGAGGAAAAAGCTAGTTTCTTATTATGGAGACATTGGCCTCCTTCC
Source organism: Aparallactus werneri (assembly GCA_032468035.1). Classification (NCBI taxonomy): domain Eukaryota; kingdom Metazoa; phylum Chordata; class Lepidosauria; order Squamata; family Lamprophiidae; genus Aparallactus; species Aparallactus werneri. Next base: position 143,565 of record JANHFQ010009767.1, on the reverse strand, counting down.
ATGTTTTAGCCAGTAACATTTTTTTGCAAAAAAAACAACAACCAAATTGCACTGGTATTTTCCTTTATGAGCATAAATATAGCAATTCTGCTTAATAGAATTGCTTAGGATTCAGACAATGAGCAAACATAGATTATCGTATTTATCAACTCTCGAGTGATGTACTTGTAATGAAAAATTAGATAACATCATAAAGTCTCTTCCTAGCTCAACAGAGTATGTTACCGTAAATAGAATATATATCAATCCCGAGGCTGCGCATTGTGCACGGAGAATTTATGCAAAACTTCTACAGGGAGATGAATTATTGACAATTCTCAGCCAGCACCAACCAAAACCAACCAACCAAAATGAATGGTGCCCCATTAATATTTCTTGAATGGAAATTCACTTACAATTTTGATTGAAAACTGCAACTAGAAGGTCCTAAATATGTTTTCCGGCAGCTAGAAATTAATGCTTAGGATAAGGAGTGCCAAGCATTGAGCCAACATGGTACCATAGAACAATAGCATTGCAGTGAGGTGCACTGGATATGGCAGGGGCAAAAAACTGGAGAAATTTCCACTTTAATTGTGTTACACAAAAAAAGCAGCTTGCTAGGTCACTTCCACGAAAGCTTTCCTAAACTAGAAATTTAGTTGAGCTTTTTTCCCCTCCTTTTTCAGATCCTGCCACAATACCTGTGGGCCAATGTAACATTACTCTATGTAAATTAATGACTTTGGGGTCTTATACAACAGTAAACAACCACAAACATTAAATCATGCAAATGTTGTTCAAATGACCTTAACTTAATGAAGTTAATTTCTCTCGTCCACCATTGATCTCCGGGGGATGCTCTCTTGCTTTGCTTCTGGGGTGCTTGACTTATTTCTCCAACTTCAGTCCTAGAAAAGATTAGATGGCAGAGAAGCAATGAATGAATTAATGCACTGGAATGAGCCTGCAGTGAGAGATTGCAGATCCCTCTGTTCTGGTGCAGGGAAGGAGATGAAGGCTTACAACAGCTGCTTCCTAGTATAAAAATATTTGCCCTGTAAGCCAATACCCCAGAGCAATTGACTGGTTTTGTCTAGTTAGCTGAACTGCCATTCCTTCTGAGGCAAGCGGCGCTCCAGGGCTGTAGGTTAAATATAGGCCCCTCAAATGCTGCCTTTTCCTAGTGCCAGTTCTGTTCAATCAAGGTGATATATAAAAAAATCAAAGGATAAAATATTTGTTTCACCGAGGGAATAGGACAAGTCCTAAAGGGGAGGGAGAGAGAGAGAGAGAGAGACCTCCAGAGCAGCTTAGCCAAAGGAGCCATTGATCTCCATGTGCAAAATGTTTCCAAACAACAGAGGCTAACTCTCCTCTGCCTTTAAAGCTTCATCAAACTCAGGACTGATCTCTTCCCAAGCAGGATTACTTTAATGCTGGGGGGAAAAAGTGTGTTAAAATTTGTAAAATAGTAGAAAAAAAACCAGCCTCAGGCCATAAAGTCTGCAAACAAACAAACAAAACCCCCAACAAACAATCACTTGGTAGCAAACAAACACCAGCCTGTCTGTCTTTTTAAAAAGAAAAACAAAAGGCACAAGCTTACCAGTTATATTTAAATAAATTTCCTTAGGAGCAAAGCCTCTCTGACTGTCCTCCCTCCTGAGAAAAGCTGGGCAAAAGCAATGTTAGTCTGATGCATCAGCTCCTAAATCATCATGTGGTCTGGGGAAGCCAATCAGGTTAGGTGTGCTCAAGTTTCAGATGCTAAATATACATAGTGACCCTTTGGAGGACCACCTGTTCGGTAAGCCCTCCAAGCAAAGTGAAGTAGCTCATACAAATCATTGCTTTGTTTTGTTTAAACTCAATCAAAACATAGCAAGAGCATCAGAAACGGTTCAACCCGTTATTCACAAAGACTTGTGGAAAACAAACCACTATTAAGGGTTGTTAATTACAATAAAAAATGGACTCCGGGGGATGGTAGAGGACAGGAAGGCCTGGAGGAACATTGTCCATGGGGTCGCGATGAGTCGAACACAACTTCGCAACTAACAACAATTACAATGAAGTTCAAGACAATAGGCCAATGGAAGGGGGATTTTTTTCATCCCACTCTCCCAGAAGATCTATGGATTCTGAATTTGAGATGATTTACTGTAGTCTTTCACCAAAACAGGGAAGATAAATATTTAGATCAGGGGTGCCCAGTCTTGGCAATCTTAAGACCTGTAGACTTCAACTCCTAGAATTGGGGTTGGCTGGGGAATTCTGGGAGTTGAAGTTGCCAAGGCTGGACACCCATGCTTTAGATAATCAGGAGTGAGATCTTGGTGTCTTTTCTCCATCCAATCCTTCCAGTCTTTTAGGATTGGAACATACTGTAGGCTGTAGATGCAAAGTGGAAGACAGGGATCCTATGTTATACCATTCAGAAAAGATTGATAAAATGGGTACTGTCAAAAACAGTTGGTGGAGCCTAGAAGACATGCCTTTTTCTATGGTTGACCCACCTTATAGAACATTCTTCCTCCGCAGATCGGGATGGCCCCAACCTTGCCGGTTTTTCATAAGGACTTAAATACAATGTTTGCTATTGTTTTTATTATATTTTAGTTCTATTTGCTGCCCAGAATCATTATAAATTGCCATATAAATTGGATAAACAAATAAATGAAAATATTTAGTAATTCCATGCATTGACTTTGTGGCTCTCTGTTTCTTTGCTCTTTTAATACAAATCATTCCAAAAGAGAAGGGTAAACTAATTGCTGGATCTCAAAGTCTTCTGGGACTGGGATGTAGATTGTAGATGCAAAGTGGAAGACAGTGATTCCATGTTCTTCTTTTAAAAATAGATTTTATTGATTAAAACTATAATAAAGACATGAAATACAAACAGTACAAAACACATAATACATACAAAACATGTAACATAAAAATACATCCCTTTTTTAATCTACATACTTTGCTTGTTAAGTTTTACTATCATCAACAGAAGTATCATTTCTCTCTACATATATACATCACCCAACTTTCTTTTATATTGATTTCTGTTCTTCCTATTTCTCTTTAAGCCAATTTTAAAATTTATCCCACACTTTATAGTATTTATCATCCTCTTTTCCCTTCAATTTTAAAGTTAGTTTATCCATTTCTGCGCATCTAAATTTTTTATTTATTCTCTGGGATTCTGTTGGAATATCTTTTGTTTTCCAAATTTGGGCATATGCAATTCTGGCAGCCATTAGAACATGATTCCATGTTCTAAGTTCTATAATTGTCATCATTATTATCATTATATTATCATCATCTTCATACCTCCTGCAACCGTGGGCTTCTCTATAAAAATGCTACTTATTCTAGTTCTAAGACATTCCTGCTTTACATTTGTTGATTTGGCTAATTGTCTTCTCAGTTGAACAAAAGATTACCGTATCTATATTTTTACGTCAGTCCTGAATTTCCCCCCCTAGAATACTGCCAGATATACAGGTTACAGTTTGAAGCATAAGGCCATACATATGGATTGGGCATATGTATGTTACTAAGGTATGGATTGCCAAAATCAAAGCCACATTATTATGACTTACTGTGAAGGATGAAATTCCAAGGTGAATTTTAGCTAACCTCTATACGTTCAAGCCATAGGTTACTTCATTGCATATTGATTCTATCTTGATAGCTGAATGCTATTATATGTGTACACTGTAAGTTAGTGTTTAATTTTTTCTTTTCTTTGTTTATTTTAAATTATGTCCCCTAGTTAATGACTACATGACCTCCTTCTTGACATCAGTTTTAAAAACAGTGTTTTGTGTATAATCTTGAGATGGGATTGATTACAAAGATGAGACATCCCTTTGAGTGACACCACAGTACTTTTATGATACTTAAGACAGATGCTGAACGATCCCACCATAGTTCATCATGAAGCATAAGCATGTGGGAATGGTGACTTCATCATTGATTTTGAAATGATGAATCTAGTTTCCAAATTTAAATTGTAGATGGGAACATTCTTCATTACTCAAAATGTTTGGTACCATCAGTCCATCAGAAGACCTATCAATAATTTGAAAGACATGAATAATTGTACTATATTTGTTTATGTACAAGATTTATAATACACTGACTTCAGATGCTTCTATGCTAAATTCAATTCTGACCTTTATGGATCTGTAATCCTATTCATATATTTTCAGTGGTTGGACTCACATGAGCTTCATTCATTACAGGGTAATAATTTGTGCTCAGTACTCCGCAGGTCCCTGCCCACTACCTCTATTAATGGTCCCAAATTTATGGGACTGCTGCATTATCAGGACTCTAGATCAATAGAGCCATGGTGGCACAATGGTTACAATGCAGTATTGCAGGCAATCTCTGCACACAGCCAGGAGTTCGATTCTGAGCGGTCCATCCTTCCAAGGTCAGTAAAATAAGGACCTAGATTGTTGGGAGCAATATGCCGATTCTATAAATTGCTTAGAGAAGGCTGTGAAACACTATGAAGCGGTATATAAGTGCTATTGCTATTGCTACTAGACACTGGATTTTTAAGTACTTGTTTAGAAAAATCTAAGAGGTAGACAGAAGGAGCATCAACCAGATTAGTAGTTCTTATTTCTGCTATGCTTACAGTACAGTATAGAAGGAGCTGATAATCAGCTTTGAGTAATAAATCCTATAAGACATAAATTAATTTATAAATACTGTAGCATAAAAAATTGTAGGAAGAAAGCAAACTTCCTGCAAAATTTGACAGTGTTGTCCAAACAGTAAGAAAAAAATTCTACTGAAGACAGGTAAGAAAACAATTTTGTTGTTGTTGTTAGTTGCAAAGTCGTGTTCGACCCATCGCGACCCCATGGACAATGTTCCTCCAGGCCTTC
>JANHFQ010009767.1:3193-18714 GCA_032468035.1 Aparallactus werneri | reverse complement strand
CCTACACGGCATAGCTCATAGCTTCATTGAACTACGCAAGCCCCTTTGCCTCGACAAGGCAGCAATCCATAAAGGGGGTTCCTATTATAGGTTATGTCTATACTAGAAGTAATGCATTGAAAAGCACAACATTAAAAGTTTTTGTTAGTCAGCATTTTTATCCCCATTGCCCATATCTAGGGAGAACAAGGAGGCATGAAATATTTTGCTAACTTAGATTTAAGTTGTAGTTCAAGGAAGAAGCACCCAGCAATCCTTAGACCACTGATCCTCAAACTACGGCCCACAGGACAGATGCAGCCCACCAACACAATGTATTTGGTCCATACAGTGGTGGGATTAAGCCCCTCACTTCACCTCCCAGCCACTCCTTGCGTGGCTGGCTTTTCCCGCCAACCTCATCATCCCTCATCATCCCTCCTCCAGCTGTCGGCCTTATATATACCTAGCAGAATCTAGCCGCACTTCTGCATAATTCTGCTCACAGCTGCTTGCAAAAGTAACACCAAAGAGCATGGGCCAGTGGTTGGGCGGGGTAGGGTGAGCTGGTGGAGGTGTAATACCGGTGGCGAGTAGACTGATGCACATGGAAAGGGAGGAGAGCACACAGGAGATCGCAGCATCAGAGCCCTTCCCGGTGTTTTTTCGGCACGCGGGAGATCATGGCATCACTGGCCGGACTAGTGAGGTGGGGGGCGGGGGACAGCCCTCAGGAGAGTGCTGCACTGGGGTGCTGTGTGCTATTGCGCTTCTGCAAGGCAGAAACCTGTAAAAGTCTTTGCCTGTGCCCTCCTGGGGCCCTGGTCTCAGCGCCAATTCGAGCACATCCTCTACAGACCGCTAAGAGCCCAAAGCTGGTGGCGCCAAGTCAGTCCATGCTTCCTGCTGCTTTGGGCTTGGAGCTGTAAGCCCTGTCCAGGAAGCACTCTGGCAGAGAAAAGCTGCTGAAGGCAACCCTAGCTTTGCTGTCCATTGCAGCTAGGAATCTCAAATATGGATGAGAATGAACATTGTGTTATAGCCAGCTTGGCTGGTAGATCAGCCCCCTGCGAACTCATCTCTCGAGAAACCCAGCCGCTCGCCAACCACTGAGTTGCCTGGGTTCCCAGTGATGGGATAGGGTCCTTCAGGCACTTAGTTTGGCCACCTATTTAGTAGCTCCAGCCAGTGGCCATAACACAAATGCTCATTCTCATCCGTATTTGAGATTCCTAGCTGCAGTTTACTTGTGAGCACCATTGGCTGGGAGAGACAGGGAGAAAGGCGAGGGGGCACTACGGCCAAGGGCACAGCACAGTCAAGGGTGCAGGAGCTGAGCATGGGGAGACAGATTAGAGGCAGTCAGCAGATTGCTGTCTTGCTCACTCGGCTGCTTGCTGCCTGGAGTGTGCAGGCAGTGAACGAAACCCATGTCGTGGCCGCCACCTCCTGCCTTCGTGCATTGAGGAGGCCGAGCAACAGTGGGAAGAGTGCGAACCTCCTGAACTACAGGAAGCGACTGCCAGCGATGCCCTCAGGCAAAGATGTTGTGAGAGGGGAGGCTCAACCCCCTCAGGAGCCGCAAAGCACTCGCTGCCCCTCTGACACCTGCTGAGCTTTCTCCCACCGCACTTCTCTTCCTCCTCACCAGAAGTGCTCACACGCCTAGCAGGAAGGGAGAGGCCGGCAACTGGCTGGGCCTGCTTTAATAGAGAGGCGTCCTCATCAATCCAGTGCAGCAGGGAGGTCCAGCTGGCCGATTCCTAGCTGCAATGGACAGCAAAGCTAGGGTTGACCCCAGCCGCTTCTCTCCATCGCAGTGCTTTCTGGATGCAGCTTACAGCTCTGAGTTTGAGTAGCGGGAGGCGAGGGCTGCCTTGAGTCTTCAAGTTTCAAGTGGCAAGAGATGTATTACTTTTGGAGACTGCGGGATTGCCCCACCTCCATGCCAGCCATTTGGTCTTCAGCACACGGCTCGTCAGCCTCCGGACATCAGATTCCCACCACCCAGCACCAGTTCAGAGGTTCCTTCCCCCCCCCCCGGGGAAAGAGAGAGGGAGAGAGAGATGAGGGAGGGAAGGAAAGGGAGAGAGAGAGACAAGGGGGGAGAAAGAGGGATGAGAGAGAGAGAAAGAGATGGAGGGAGAGAGAGAGATGGAGGGAAAGAAAGAAAGAAAGAGAGAGACAAGAGACACACGCAGGAGGGAGAGACTTGTTGATTGCAAGGTCTTTGGGGCTGAGAATTGCTGCAAAACTGAGTTTCATGAAGTGGACCACTAGACTCCTAAACAACTTTAAAAATGATCTGGTAAAAAGAAAAGTCAACCAAAAGAGGAACATGCAAACAAAAGCAACTAAAAAATACCCAACAGCAAAACAAAGTTTAATTTGTGTGTATTGTTTAATGGATTGCTAAATTGGCAAAATGGATTGCTAAATTGGCCACGCCCCCAGTCACATGGCCACTTAGCTACACCCCCCCAGCTGGTCCGCCCCAACAGCCTGAGGGACTGTGAATTGGCCCCATTTAAAAAATTTGAGGACCCCTGCCTTAGACTGTGTCTAGACTAAAAGACAAATCCTATAAAAACACACATATCTTGCAATACAGCTGCTGCTGATAAATGGGCAGCTGGTGAATACAATTCACCACAAAAGGGACAATTTGAATATTATCCCAGTAATAGGTTGCATAGCAACAGTAGAACACAAAGGCTGTAAGGAGACACCACAAATGTGGTAAGAAGGTCAGATTAAAGTTTGGGGTTTGATTTTTTTTCTCTAGGTGCTAAAACGTAAGAGGCTAACATACATCTAAACTCCTATTAAATATATATTAATAGCATGGGAATACATATATATGTTTATCCTTCCGCAGCATCATATTCAAGTCCTCCCTCAGGCATGACACACCGAATGTCTCCTGCTTACTGGGATATTCAAGTGGAAGTAAACTGCATTGAATCAATTCATTTTTCCAAGTTGCCGTCCATACCAATTGTGTGAATGCATAAGCTTCCGTAGCCATAGCAGCGCTATTGGTGCCTAAAAGGAAAACTTGGAGGTTCCCCAAGTACACAAAAAAACCTTTGGAGGTGGTGGAACTTAAAGACGAAAGAAGACAGAACAGAATAAAAATAGTCCAACGAAGGCTGATTATATTCAGCGGGCATGGAATATTGACATTTCGATGGTGGAAAATGATAAAATAGGAAGCAGATGGAAATCAAGTATCTGGAACAAGAGCTAACCACAGTACAACATGCTGTTGAAGGCTGCATTTGATATAAAAGCGAATTCTTCATCTTTGCAAGAACTGCTTTCATAATGTTAGCTGCAGAACAGATTTTACAAATGTCCCCAATTATAGTAATGCAATCTACACAGGGAGGCCTTGAAAATAATTGCAAAAGTATTGTTTCAGCCTGTGGTAGCCAAATGCATACAGGAATAAAACATCCAAATCTTATACCAATTCTGTCTTGGTTCTCCTGACTGTCTGTTGGTTTTGGAATCCGATTTAAATTGTTGTTTTTGATATTCAACATCTGCCATATTTGAGTCAGATTAACTGAAGGTCCACCAGCATCTACTATTTTGAGTGTGAAGATCTTCTGACATTGCTTACTGCTCCACCAGTAAAAGATATCAGCTGGATACCAGAATAGGTTTTTTTTTCTGCACTGAATCCATTAATCTGAGACTCCATTTCTAGGGAGATACAGCCACAGTTTTATCACTGTTAGTTTTTTCCAAGCTACCTAACATGTGAAAGTTTTGTGCTGGTAATTCTTACTAATAGTTCTAAAATTATCTTTGATATTTATTTTTTGTTGTGTGCTTACAACGTCCCTGTTTCTTTTCCATCCTTTATATAACTCTCTTATGGGAGAAATGTCTTCTCATAGGATGAATTATGTTCTTTTTAATAATAAACATAAATGAAATTGTAATATTTCATAGGATGAATTAGAATTTATTTTTAATAATAAACATAAATGCAATTGTAATATTACAGCTATCATAGCTATGAGAAAGCAAAATGCTATTTTGGATTTATCCTTCAAAAATTTCTATAATATAGGATTTGTAGTACATTGTATCTGGAACTACCAATCTGGGGGAAATTGACCAATGTATAATGAAGAAAATGTGCAGATGAAATACTTTTCATCCGAAATATTATACATAAACAGGAGGAAGGTGCTTATTTCTTTATCCTTTGAGAATTTAAATGCTACATTGACCAACTTTGGCTAGAATGGTTTAAACTAAATATTCCTAGGGGAACTTAATGTCAGCCACAAGTGACCAGGAATAGGAGTTGAATTCCAAGCAATGAGAGTTTATTGCATGTTACCTATCCACAAGATTCTGGCTTACTAATGGTCAAGGCAAATTGGTGCTAGATAAGGGTCAATGGAATCGACGGGGAGGGGGAACTGAACTTGGGTCTCTTGTGACTGTGCAGTGATTACAAACTAATGATGTGTTTAACCCTGCCCTTAGGATTATCCTGCTCATCCCCTACACTTAAATCTCAAATACTAAAAGTAAGCTTAATACTTGAGATAGTTTCAGCAAATATCTGCATCCAATGTCATTTTGCACTTTCTACAATATGGAAATAATGTGCAAAGAATCTCAGGTCAGGCATCTGCGGAATCTGACAGTTGGTTCAAAGGAACAAAAGACACATTGTGATGGGTGTCACACGTTTTGTCACTTCCAACCACATATGCAACCTCATGGTGCAGTTCAAAAGGACTGAAACTTCAGGAAATGATTATTTTCTAACGTGCCTGCCCCCCCCACCCCACACACACATCATGGACCCCACTGGCTCAGTCTTTATCAGCATAATAACTTCCTCAGAATAGAACTGGACAAATGTAGTGAGGTGAAAATTGCTGGCAAAAGAAAAACCAATTCAAAAGCAGGCTGGGTGAAATTATTGGATTCTTTCACAAGAGAGTCTCCCCAGTGGGAGAGGCAGTTGGGTAACAGTTCACAATATTGCCGACTGTTCCCTTCTAAGTCCTCTTTTCTTCAGTTCAGAGTGTGTGTACACAGCCCCCCTATGCTTCCTAGTAAACACAAGGGGAGAGCAGAAACATGCAAACCGAAAGAGACGCAACAAATGCCTCCTAGGGCCATTGCTGACAAAGATGTAGGAAAAGCCATCTAGAGGCCACACACTGCGTACTTTTCCTCTTTTTGTTATTGTTCTTTTTCAAACCACAGTATATTGAAAAGAAACTGCGCGAAGGGGCAGGGTAGTCTCTCCACCAGCAGGATAACTCTGAAAACTTAACAGATGAGACTGCATTGGCTGTCAGGGGAGAAGCTGATAAAAGAACGATCAAACAATTAAAGAATGATCAAACAATTAAAGAATGATCAAATTTGATCAATCACCCCTGGGGCTAAGAAGAACACAAAAATCAGAAGAATTCTCTCGGTACAGAAAGACAAATTAGCAGTCTGAAATGCTGTGGAAACTTCTTTATTCTAACTCATTCTTCCTCTTGACTATGGAATTCAGAGCACCTCAATAAGTGGAGAGCAGAACCACGCAGAGATTAACCTGTTATTCAGAATTTCTCTGATCACTGCTGGTAAAGGGGTTGAAGCCATGCCTTATTTCTTGCTTTGTTAGGATACATGAGAACAAAATATCTGAAGCTTAGTTCATCTCATCCAGATATAGATCTGGTGCCTATAAAATTAACAGATATACAACGATAAAGCAACAGTGATGACAAGAGGTCAAAAGAGTAAAGAAATTCTATCATGAGAAACGTGCCATTTAAACCTAATACTGTATCTCTTATCTGAATTATTTTGGATATGAAAACAGCCATGAACAGCCATATAAAAAGAAGAATTGCTAATAATTTTGAATGTTGTAATTTGTCAGAGGAATTTTCCTTCTTCTGGAAATAAAACAATACATTGCTATCAGATCTGGAGTATTAAACAAAGTCATATGTAAAACTGAAGGGTTAACAGATAATGAACATTGCAAGCATCAAAAATGTCCCAAAGATGCTTTTTCAAGAGGCAACTGGACTTTCTGGTTTTTCTTTGAAGATGTTTCACTTCTCATCCATTCAACTCTTCAACATCTTGAATGAAAAAATTAGAAAATCCAGTTGCCTCTTGAAAAAGCATCTTTGGGACAACCAAGACCTGGATGACTGAGAGTCTCCATACACAAGCATCAAAAAGTATCTCAGCTTTTTTTAAATTAAAAAAAAATAGGTATAGGATGTCCTTTGAAATTGAAGTTACATATGTAAAGATGAAAAGTTTTTAATTATCTGATTTTGTTTCATTCCGTTTAGAAATCAGGTACATTCATGAATGAGAAATAACACTTCAAAACCTTTATTGACTTCAAACCAACTTTACACATCATAAATTTTTATTCTCTCTGATCTACTTGCATTCCGTCTCTCTTGAGATTGCCAGAATCTGAGCATTTCAGAACGGTACAAGATAATTTGGAGGATTCAGCAATCCATATAGGATTATAGGGACTCTTTTCTTCTGTTAAAGATGCCAAAACACCCAAAGACTCAAGTGATGCCCTCAATGCAAATAAGTAATTGACAGTATAGGATCTTGTGAATTACAGAGGAAGAATGACTCACAGGAAGAGTTTGCTTCCAAGCCTTATAAGGAGGGCAAATTACATAATCCTTTATTTCCCACTCTTAACTGGGTCATAAGGTATCCTTAGCTTGTGTTATGTTCTGAATAATATTTTGTCTTAATGACTGCTAATATTCTGAACTTTTTGCTTCCTTGATTCCTCATCATTCTCCCACTTCCCTATTATTATTTTTTTGGGAGAAAAGACATATCAGCAATTGGTGTCTCAACACCACAATGTCAGTGATAAGTGAACAAGAGAAATATGCTGTGACTGCATTTATTCACAGGGGCACAGTAATATAATATAATCAGCCATATAAATACAGCATTATTGTCCCAAATAGCCTTCTGTATGTAACCCAGCCTTTCCAAGGCTTCAGATGCAGACATTAACTAGAATTCCCAATCAATGTAGTCATTGCTTGAGTCTACGGATTGGGCGGCCTATAAATTGAATTAAAATAAATAAATAAATAAATAAATTGTTGAGAATATTGGGAGTTGATATCCACATGTATATACAGCTTGCCCAGGTTGAACAATCTGATACAGTCTAACAGATACTATAATTATCTACAAAGTTGAAGGACCGTGTTACATTGCAAAGAGAACTATAGCTCCTTTCTGGATCAGCGGATTCGTACACATGAGCAGTCTAGATAAAGAGAGCCTATTACCACACATATGGACCGAAACTCTGCATATATGCTGTAAATCTGGAATTTGAGAATGATATCTAGGTGGTTGTTTGAAAGAACTGAAGGAACGTTGCTTGCGAGGGTGGAATTATCTAGAGATTGCAAAATATTTGAAAGATGAACAGCCCTGACTCCAAAATGGGCTGTTCTGGCCTCAGCAGAAATCTTTTAAACCCCGCTGTGTCTTTTAAGTGCAAAGTAAGATATTTTAAGCTTGGAGGAGCTTTGGAACACTTCCAATCAGGTCAAAACAGCTCTTTTCAAATTCACAACTGTTCCACTTTAAAAATATTTTGCACATCTCTTGGGCCTTTCCACTAACTATCAATCATCACCTCTAGCATTGCATACCACAAGGTTTTATATTTTCCAGTTTTGGAGCTACTCAAACAATTTTCCAGAAGCAATTAGCTGCAAAAGGCAACAGCTGTTTATGCAAACATAACTGCTTTTTGTTCCAAATCATGCTGTATCAAACTGTATAGGCTGGTGGCGATATTTGGTTTCAGCACATAATTTTCTTTACAACACCTGCAGCTGAAAAGATACCCAAGTACAGTATGTAGGGGAAAAACCTAAACTGAATGAAAAGGTCACCTGGCATCAGTATCGGCTACCCTTGGAGTGCTAAGGGCCCATCTCTAATATCAATTGTGAATGCAGTTGGCCTGAGATTTGGAATTGTACATAGTCGCCATTTTGATTTCTAAAAAAGACACTCTGCCCCTCCCACCTGTCCAATGTAATGCAATAACAACAGGAGAAAGCAATTTCCTCCTGGAGCTAGGCTGAAGAAAACCCAGCTTCCATTCCAAGAAACAAATTTAAGATACTGGGGATCAATAATGAAGCAACAGCAATAGCACTTAGACTTATATACCACTTCACAGTGCTTTACAGCTCTCTCTAAGTGGTTTACAGAGTCAGCATATTGCCCCCAACAATCTGTGCCCTCATTTTACCGACCTTGGAAGGATGGAAAGCTGAGTTAACCTTGACCTGGTCTGGACCGAACTGCCGAACTGCTGGCAGCCAGCAGTCAACAGAAGCAGCCTGCAGTACTGCATTCTTCCCACGGCGCTACCACAATATAAAAGACAACTGAAGACAACTAAAGAATTTGTTAAACAAGTTTTATTTGCACAAGTCTGTGCAAATAAGTTGGAGACAAGATATTCTAAAGTAATGGATTGCACAGTTAATACCAGATGGTTGCTTGGAAAATATTGTACAGAATATTCCAAATGTAATTTTTTGCAGGAAAAGCAATGATTAAATCTGATCTTGAACAAGTAACCAGAATAATAGCGGTTTTCTACAGGTTAATCTTCAGAATGAGTTTCACCGTTCCTAACTTTCTGTAGTAGAATCCCTTTTTCTTCCACCACTTCAAATGCAATTTCAAAGTAAATTTAATTCAGTGTCACGAGGAGTTTTCTATGTAAGTTTATTACAAAAGCAAACAAATTAACAACTTTCTGATTATGTGCTGGCACATTTTGGAGAAATTATGGGTTATATTCAGGCATTACATGATTAACAATACCTTTTACAAAAACACAACCTACTAAGCATGGTGCCAGAGAGGCCACGCTTGGAATGCTGTGTCCGTTTTTGGTCGCCACAATGCCAAAAAGATGCTGAGACTCTGGGAAAAAAAGGCGCAAAGAAGAGCAACAAAGGTAAGAGGTTTGGAGGTTAAACCATACAAGGAATGGTTAAGGGAATTAAGGATGTCTAGTCCAACAAATACGGTGGCATGACAATTGCCTTCTGGTACTTAAGGGTCAGCCACAGAGGAGGTCAACTTATTCTTCCAAGCAACTGAGTGCAGGACAAGAAGCAATGGGTGGACACTCGATAAAGTGAGATCCAACCTGGAACTAAGGAGAAACTTCCTGACAGCAAGATCACTTAATCAATGGAAAGAGTTGGCCTTCCAGAGTTGGAAGTGCCCCAGTTCTTCAAAAAATGATTGAATATCTACTTGTCCTAGATAATATAACATCTCCCAGTTTGGTGGGGAGGGATGGGGGTTGGACTAGACCTCCAAGATCCCTTCCAGCCCTATGATTCTATGTAATTCTAGGTATCCTTCTGCTTTCCTCTTTGCACCCATATTGCTTCTTAGCAATAAACTACCTCTTATTAGCAATATTGCTTATTGCTAATAAGCAATAGCTATGAAGGGCTTGTATGAAGTTGGAGAGGGGGATGTAATTTCACCACTGGTTCCCTTTAAATTGATTAAGGGGAAGCACTGATACATAGTAAAGGAAGTATTACACTTCTAGGTGCTTTTATTTTCTGGAAAACCAAGTCAGCACAAAAGTAATAAGGCAGGGATCCCCAACCCCCGGTTTGTGGACCGGAACCAGTCCGTGGCATACCAGAAACTGGTCAATGCAAACAAAGCCCCATCTGCGGGATGCAGGCAGCATGCGAAACCACGTCCCCTCTGGTCCGCAGATAAACCTCTTTTCACAAAATAGGTCCCTGGTGCCCAAAAGGTTGGGGGTCTCTGTAATAAGGGATATTTAAGAGTATTGCAACTCTAATAGGGGGTGGGGCATGGCAAACAGAAATATGAAAATATTTGGACTCCATAGTCTTTGAAATCACAAGGTGATTTAAGAATGAATCTCTGTAAGGAAAAAAATGAAACATATGGTGATATAGCTTTGACAATTATCTTGGGCAACTTTGCAAATACAAATTTAAGATAGCACACTATTTCTAAACATAAATTGAACCTTAATTGAACGCCCACAAAACAAATTACAAAACAACACTCATTATGAACTATAAAGAATTTCTATTTATTCAGTTAATGTATGTCAAGCAAAAGCAAGTATTGTTTACTCTTAATATAAAAATAGCTATACGTCTGCAGTATAGTTGAAATTCCATTCAAATCAATGGTTAAATACTCACTGATGCAAATAAAAAGTCTGGGCCCCAATTATGGAAATATGTTGTTAATTCCTTTGGTAGCATCATTATAATCATGCCTTAACAATAAATATTTTAGTTCAGAAAAGGGAAGAAACATGATCCCTACTGACACCGAAACACTAAATACACCAATTGAACATCGGAATTTATACATATTTACAGCCTGCATAAATGTATTTTAAGATTACACCAATTAACAATAGAGCCAAATGCAACTATCTATAAAACTTCAGTGATTTGAGAGAATTAGTATATATATATAGCTGTGTATAAAATCTCAGACCAGTGGATATATACACACATTTATTATTTATACATTATATATATAAAGGACAAAATGCAGTGAAAAAAGACTGTTTCAACTCAACATCACAGTCAGATATTGGGTACCGCTTAAAGTAGTATCAAAGATTGTGATCAATATAAATGGACCATCTAAGCAACGTGGAAGAGCAATGCACTATTCAAAATCCTCATTTTGTTTATAAAACGTTGGAGCTGAATGAGAGAACCCTGGCTTGGTTATAAATAAGGATTTTAAAAAGCAGCCTTTAAAATTAAACATTTCTGAGAAGAGTAAAATGAAACTAATACCAAAAAGGAAAGCAAACCCAAGTCTTCTTGTTGATAGAGATGTACATTTTTCTGAAACCGCCTTCTCAAAGATATCATGGTCTAGATCTCTATATTACCAGAAATTTAAATAGCTTACTTAGCACCAATATTGGAAGTGAAATACGGAGCTCATTTGATGATAGATACAACGAGCATCAGATACTGCAGAACAACTCTTCAGAGCACAGTACAAAATGCCAATGGTTTCTTGCACTGACTTATACGTTTCCACTTATTTTAATGATGTGTCCATTCCCATTTCCAACTACAGTGTATGCAAGATCTATTTTCCCTCCCTCAAAATAATCCTGTTATTAATAGGATAAAATCCACGAGCAGCAAGATATGAACTAGTATCCAGAACAGACCATTTTTCTTTTTAAAAACCTGGACAGGAACTCTTTTTGACCTCTCAGCAATAGAAAAATACATTGCCATATCCCTTTTCGCACTCCCTTACACAATGCCGTATTTTACCAGTTAAGGTTGCTGTGACAGCAGAATTATCAGCTTCACCTTCATATAGGTAAACATTCAGTAATGCCAGGGAATGAGAATGAGAGAGAAAAGACTGATCCAGATTTGATCAGGTCCATTTGTGTTAGGGAATCTATGAAGTTAAAAATGCACTCTTTAACCTCTCCGTCTTCCATAGCAGTAAAACTAGTTTTTGAGAAAAGCAAGTAAGAAATCCATTCTGACAGAAATGATAAAATCCATTAACTTCTCTGACATTCTCTATGTGTGTGTGTGTGTGTGTGTGTGTGTGTGTGTGTGTGTGAGAGAGAGAGAGAGAGAGAGAGAGAGAGAGAGAGAGAGAGAGAGAGAGAGAATGTCTGTGTTTGTTTTCCTCAGGTTCAAAGGGACTTTATTGTATAATCTCAAAAGGCAATCTTGTTAAGATTATGATCTCAAAAGGGTGTAAACCAAAATCCAAACCAACCAATTAAACTGAGTTTCAAAGAAAGCACTTCAAATGTAAGGCTTCCATTAAAGAAAACAATTACTATGTTCCCAAAGTCTGGAAAGAACAAACAGGAGGAGTTGCATATATCAGCTTTGTTTTCAAGCTTCTCTTACAAGGGAAAAATTGAAGTGGCATTTTTATAAATAGGGAGGAGACACAGAATATTACAAAAGTCAGGATTGGAAAGCTTTTTTTAAAAAAAAATACAACTGCAGCTCACCTAGTTTAAACAGCTATGCAGAAAAACAGTTAAGCCTGAATTAACATTTACTTTGAAATTGCTTAGTTGTCTGTTCCCTTCAGCAGAAGTATCCTTTTAAATCAATGGAAGGACAATTTAAAAGATTACGGGTCAGCAACATCTAAAACGGTTCACTCTGCATTTTCACAGGAGAGGCTGCTGGTGATAATTTGTTTGCTGCTGTGGAAGTGAATGAGTGGGAACTGCTGGATAGCACGGACCTTGAGGCAAACTGGATGCAGTGTTCTGGTAGGCTAGCATATCCACCGGCATGCCCATCGGCTGGGCATAAGAAACAGGACCAGCGGGCGGGAGGCAAGAATTCTGGTTCATGTAGGTAGAACCGGACACAGAATCTAGACCAGGGCTGAAATACAATAAAGACATTAGCCTCAGCAAACCCCACAAGCATAATGGAGAGATGGGGATAAAACTGATTAACTAAAACTTGCTAATCGGTTACCTCATGTAGGTCGGAGCGGGCTGAGATGTAACTGAAGAATTCACGGTTGGAGGCAAAGACCTCAGTGGACCAATCTGATCGCTTCCTGGATTGTAGCTTTGAGGCATACCATGGAGCACATAATTCCCACTGTGAGGATGGATGGGATATGACTGCAAAAGAAACAGGACAGAACTGACCTTCTGAAGCACAAGGGTTATTTCTAAAAAGGAAGGAGCAGTAACTCTTCCAGTAGTCATTAATACAAGAACCCAAAAAGTATACCTATGTGGACGGAGCCCATTTTTATTACCAAAATAATCTTTCAAATCTGCTAGGTACAGGCAGATGAGGACTCTCTGAAACTGATCTGAACACGGGAGAGATGCGAAAGAACTTTCACTACATGAGAAGTGAAATAGTTTTATCACTGAATGAATCCATGAACCTTCAGAGCTTGCAAGAATCATCTGCAGGGGTTTAAGAAAGTGGTTACTCAGAACAGATGCTGGGGGGGGGGGCATGGTTGTGGTACAGATGGTGCACTGTAAAGGACCCATACCTTTTCTTACTTTTCACTGATGTGGTCTGAAGCGATTTGCAAACAGATTGCTGCATCCTTCTTTCACTATTTTAATGTTACTATAGCTTTTGCATTCTTATTTAATAGAACTGAAGCTTTGTTGAGGTTCTTTTGTGGCTACTATCTTTATCAAGGGCATATCAGATTTATCTAACTGTAGCACGCATGTACCCCCACACGCTTTGAAATTAAAGTAATGAAGAAGGTAGCTCAGTTGAGAAAATTAAGCGATGTTAGTTTCTTCTTCCTCAAACTCTGCCCATTTCTAATGCAACCTTCAATATGTCAGATAAGATTGAATAGGATTTTAGCCCAAGAAGAAATGCCATTGTCCATCACAACAGATTTCATGAAGCTTGCTTTATACTTCTGCTACACTGAAGTAATAAGTTTACATCAGGACATTATTAAAGCTACAAAGCTTATAAAATAAACATAGGGCAATTTTAGTCTCTCAGACCAATGTCATAGGATTATCAGAATAACATGGATGGCAAGAAAAGTATGTATGTTTTCCAAAATGTATTAGAATAAGACAAATATTATATAAATTAGAATGCTTCATTTTAAAAATGTACTAAATCCCATGGTCCTAAAAAGAGGACTTTTGGCCTATCATTTTATGAAGAAAATGGGAGCATATTTTCACCCTAAATGCACCCATATGGTGCAGATTAAGTTCTACACTCTCATATTTAGGATTTTATTGTTAGTTTTTAGGGTTAGAGGATTACATTGTTTTTAAATTGTATTTTATTGTATTTATTTGGTTTTAGCTTGTGAGCCGCCCTGAGTCTTGTGATTGGGCAGCATAATAAATAAAATAAAATAAAAAAATAAATAAATAATATGTATGCTTTTATCAGTCCAGAATTTTTAATTGAATTAAATAAATGCTTGATTTATTAGCAATGAATGTATTTTATTATGTTTATAAGGTTTTAATAAAATGTTATTTATATCACAGCTGTGGCTTAAAATGCTATATTCTGCTTTAAGAGATTTTTTTTTCGAAACATAGTCTTAAAACTGTTTAACGAATAAATGAATAAACATAGAAAGAAGAAAATACTGAAGAAATATAGAAAGCACTTTTACAGAAAATGATTGCTTCGGGATTGAACGATGGTGTGTAAGTAGAGATTAAGTATTATAAAAATATTTGCTCCTTTAAATGTAGATGTTCCCTTATTGTTCTGTAGTCTTCAACTGAATACAATATTACCTTGAATTGAGAGGAATATTAGTTCATCTAATGCTCATTATTTCCCCTCACATCCCCAAATACTGTCAATCATTTCAAAGAGCTCATGGAAAATATAACAGATGAAGGCACTATCTTTGATGTAGCAGTTACCATAGTAACTATTCTTTTCATACTGTATTATGTAAAACCCATCTAAAACACGCAACCGTATCTTTTTTGTTTAATTGCACTTCTAACTTTTCTTCCCTCAAACTCCATCCCCCAGCAATTCTTTTACGAAAAACACAAACTAAATAAACCAAAGGGGGATGTAGACTCAGCGCAGGAACAACTCTCAATTACAGTCTCACTGAAACTCCATAAAGCAACTCAAAATGCACTGATATATGAATGTAGAGATGTCATTTATGAAGCAGCCCCAGGGTTTGGGAGGATAGTGCCCAAGATTTTTGCCCACTATCCCAGCAAATCTTACATATGCCATCTGAGTCATACTGGAGAAAGCAACTGTGCTCACTCATTTATTATGTTTTGATGGAGACATGCTTAATTAAATCCTAACTGATACTCACAAACTCCCCATTGCATACAAGGTTTTACAATACCTTCTTTTTTATGAGAGCTGTTTTGAAGGGTTCTGGAGAAGACAGAACTGACAAATATCATGAAATGCTGCTTCCAACTAACAGAATTCTTTGTATTGAAGGTTCATGGAAAACACTGCAAGTACAACATTGTTTGACACTCATTGATTCTAAGAGGTAAGATCTGCATCTGTTTAAGCGTGTACTGACGCATTCTGCAAGTAGACCTTTCAAATCTTTGTGGAAATTCAAGTCCTTCATATTGCAGTGATCTGTTCTTATGTGCACAACAGCAGCCATTATGTGTGAAGGGAATCCTTCTAGAAAGTAGAAGTAGAAATAAGGGACTGACCTGCACTGGGACACTGGCTGACGTGGGTGCATACTGCGCCGTTGAGTGCATCTTTGAGTAGGTAGAATACATAGGAGCTTCATTCATTAGTTTATTGTAGAGTTCCAAAGCTTCCATCACTTTTACATTTAGTTCAGACAATTCCGAATGTTTCCTAATTCGAGTGAATGACGTCGGTTCAGTTATCACTGGTCGATTGGTGATGTTTAATTTGAGTAAAATAAAAAATTATAAAGAA